>JAQFYC010001424.1:0-34588 GCA_034694165.1 Tomocerus mixtus | reverse complement strand
CTTTTCTGTATCGTTTTTTCATCTTTTTGCCACACAACAGGCACACTAAGAAAATCTGTCTGAAAATTATTACAGTACCTACCTACCTACTGGCACTTTATGTCACATAATATAATACACATTTGGAAATCTCACGTTATACTTTTTAATTTACTCAAAATTGTGTTCTATACACAATCTAAGGTAAAACTAAAATCTCTAGTGTAAACAAACTGTCCACTAAAGCCGAGCGGTCAGTCTGATGGCCATTCTTCATCATTTCACATTAGCCACAATCTCACACGTAGGCACTTAATTAGTCACGACAATCTCTTTTTGTGTGACCATGTCATAAAACACGGGATTACAATACGACATGCTACACTTGTCGTCACACTGTCACATAAACGCACAAAAACTCTCAATGCACCGCATTAAAAATATTTTCTAATAATTTCCCTACTGTCTTTTCTTTCTCAGGCAAAGGTCCAACCACCAGCTATGGCCCACCTAAGGTATTTATGTTTACTTTATCGTAATTTGCAAAGTACAAGCATTTTCTAATTTACAAGCATTTTATTCTCTAATTTATTCTTATAAAATCATGAAAATATCATAAACTATGGATATTCATGCATTTTTAAGTAAAAAATCGTGCTGGCTGCTCCAATTCCATGCAAATGCTTATACTGTAATTAAAATACTACAGTTAATTGATATCTAATATCTTTAAATGAATATTTAGGCTAGCTACGGTCCCCCTAAGCCATCATATGGTCCTCCCCCAAAGCCTTCATATGGACCCCCTCCTTCTGATTCGTACGGTAAGTATATTTAATTAAAGATTTCGTTTGAAATTAATTTTTGGCAATTATTTTTTAACTGGAAAGAAGAATCTGTACATAATTTGCTAAAAAAATAATTAATTTGTAAACTTAAATGTGCATTCGATAGTAAACATCATCAAAAATACAATACAATTAAAAGCAAATAATATTTCAATTAAAAATATTTTATTTTCAGGCCCACCCTCAGGAAAAGGAGGGTTCGGTCTTTCAGGATTATCTGGATTCGGTAAAGGTGGCGGCGGCGGTGGATTCGGTGGAAAAGGATTCGGCGGAAAGGGCGGCGGCGGTGGTCACAGTGGTGGTAGTTACGGTGGCTCATCTGGTTCCAGTTCTGGTTACATTGTCATCCAACCCGTAGGATCCTCTGGATACAGCGGTCCTTCCTCCTCATACAGTCAACAAGCTCCAACTTACGAAGTCCCAAAACCACAATCCACATACGGAACCCCAACTCAATCCTACGGCAACCCACCCGCACCTTCCGGTGGATACGATTGTAATTACAATTAAATAATCTCTTAACTACAATTATATTTATATTAATTAAGGCTAATATTAATTCTAATCCCAATTTGCATTTAAATAGCTCCATCGCCCAGCTACAACATTCCTCCAAGTGGCCCATCTCAGCAGAAGGGGAGTTATTCCGCCCCGACCAATAACTACGCCGCTCCCAGTACCAGCTACCAGCAGAGCAGTAGCGGGAGTTACTCCGCCCCGATTTTGAGTGGTTCAGGTGGGGACGGTTATAATTCTATTTCATCATCTGATTCCGCTGCTAACTACCAGCCTGCACAACAAGCAACTGACTTGCACAACACAGCACATACTGAAACTGGTTCACTGCCTGTAGTAGACCCATTAGGTCCATTAGGGGGCTCACAAAACAGCTTCTCCGATCAGACTTTTGCTCAACAACCACAGTACTCCGCTCCCCAGGAGCCCATTTTACAACAACAAGAACAGTATACTGTGCCACAAGAGCAACCACAGTACTCTGCCCCCCAACAAGAGGAATATTCCGTTCCTCCGGGGCAACAGGGATATTCTAACCCAACCTCTGAACCTATTTACACTGTTCCTTCCAATGATTACTCATCCCCATCAGTTCAGTCAGGATCTGAGAATTCCTTTAATGTTCCTTCTTCATCCGTAGATACAGGCTCTTACTCGGCTGTCATTCAGCCGGCACTTGACGTGAGTTCCTCGTATCAAGGTCCCGATAGCCAAACATACTCTGCACCTTCTCAGCAAAGCCAAAGTGGTTCTGGATATAGTCAAAGTGAAAGCGGACAAGGTACAGATCACCTTACAAGTATAACTGTTAGTAGTTCTAGTAGCGACTCCTCTTCCTCTTCTTCAACTAGATCATCTACTAGTACTAGTAGTAATAGTAACACTAATAACGAAACCATTTCCTCCGCCGAGCATCAGTCTGAGCCTGAAAATGATTCTAACCCGCCTAAACGTAGTAGTGCTTCACTCCCCGTAACACGTAGACCTAAATCCAAATCCTCGCATGCTCACACCCGAAATCGTAAAGTTAATCGCTCTCGCCCCTCAAAAGCACCCTCTCAATCTAAAAACTCTAACAAGAATGATGAGAATAATGATAATGTAAAAAATATTAATAATGGGTTAGCACAATCTCAGCAAGGCATCTCAGGGGGTGGCGGATACTCGACAGGACCTAACCAGGTCGGAGACAAAGACGTATTTAGCGTTTACGAGACGTTAAAACTCCGAGGACAAAAGCCACAGACTGGATCTCTTGACGCATCTTATGGCATACCTAATCCACCTGCTCCTAACTATTCTGTACAAAACCTTCCCCTTTCTCATAGCCAGTCTTACGAGCAATTCCAATCTCAGCAACAGAACCAACAACAACAGCAGCAAATTCCACCGGGGCCGGAAGTCTCTTACATAACTAGCAATCAAGTGGAGCAGTTCACCAATCAGAATCAGAATCAAAATCAACAACAGCCACAGTCCACTTACGAGTTGTCGACGAATGAAATTCAAAAGGTACCCATAGTCAGTCATTTTGAGGTTAGTCAAGAAATAACAACGGGAGGAGGCTACCAACAGCAGCAGCAACAGGACCAAGGAGGATACCAACAACAACAACAGCAAAATTATGACCAGCCTCCAGAATCTGTTCCGGTACCCGATTCCGGATACGGATCAAGAATACCCCAACAAGGAGGACAGGAGCAATCAACCCTGCCCACGTTCCCCGGTGGCTGTTGCTCCGATCTTCCGGCACCACAACCCGTGCCTAATTTCTCATCTCCACAGTCTGGCTATGATAGTCCTAACGATTCCTCTTACGCTTCCCAAAATCTAAGTCCTGTTTACCCTAAATCCCAACAAACACAAAATACTGGACAGAGTTTGGGACAACCAGCTAATTCAGGCAAGTACAGCCATTCCGTTTCCAACTCCACAAATGATTATTATGCGAAAGACAGTCGTAATAATTCTCCCAATGACCCCGCTATCCTTCTTAACACCTCTCCATCTGTGTCTCTCCGCCCTAATAGACTTTCCCACTCCCCTGTAAGACGTAGAGTTAGAGTTAAAACAACGACAACCACAACAAGCACACCGACAAAACCCGCCGATTCTAAAGCATCTTCTCCCGAAGATAATATCACAAGCCAGACTATCAATCGACCCATGCTCAACATGGTCACTTCCACTACAGTGAACTACAGTATAAATTCTGATAAAAATCCTGGAGAAAAGGATGGCTTTTACACTCATGACAAAACTGACATTATTCGCAAGCAAAACAACACCTCCACCACCAATTCCTCAATCTTTTCCAGCAATTCCTCCCTTCCTGTGACAATTATCGAATCCTCGTCCTCATCATCAAAAACGAAATCAAATAATACATTTATAGTTTATTCCACATCCACAGTAGCCACAACTTCCACAGAAGCTCCAGTAACTCTCAAACCATCTCCTAAAAGATACATTGTTAGATATATCCAGCCTAGAACTACGAAATCCCCGGAAACATTAGCAACAAATGCCACAGTTAAAAATTCCCCTTCATTCTCAGTCTCAAAAAATATCACCCAAGTTCGTAGTAGCTACTCCAGCGTTAAAAGTTATTCCTCCCCCACCATTTCTTTGAATTCTCCATTTAGTAAATATCCTCCAGGTTTCAGATTAAAAATCTCCTATACCGATCCAACTAGCAAAACCCCGAATAATCAGCAAGTCCTTATCGCAATCGAGCAGAACACCACAAATGTTCCCGTGACCAGTACTCCCTTCCTTCCTCAGCGCCGAAAGCCCTCTTCCCATAAAGTGTTAAAACCTAAACAGTCATCCCAAACATTTTCAGTTTCATCCGTAGAGACTCCTCACCCAAAATCAAATTCCAGCAAGGAAAAACAGAAAAAGAAAAAGGGAAGTAGTAGCACTAGCAGTCGAATTAATAACAAAAGAGTTGTAAACATGTGGCCGAATTTAAATCAGAAATCCCATAATATCCAACCTTTCAATTGGTCAATGTTCGGAGTCCACCCTTTTAATGATCCAAAACTTTCAATGTTTTCGAATTCGACAATAGTAGCCAGTCCCCTTAGATCCCCCAGTAATAATAATTATAACACTCACACTAGACTCAGAGTCGCAGCTTCAAACCCAGTTAATTCATATCAACTTTTACCTTTACCAACTCCAGCATTTCTAGTCAATAGCAATAGTAAATTATCGCCAGCAATTTTCAAATACCCCCAACGGGAGTATAAACCCTTCCTCCCTGTACCCACACAACCCAGCTCTCCTTCGAGCAAGAATAATGTCTACATGTCAAAGTGTAAGCGAGAAAAAGCCAGAAAAAGATACAGAGACTACTGGATAAAACAAATCAAAGATAACCAAAGACGGCTTGGGCTTGAAATGAGAATAAAGTCTGTCGCAAGACTCCGACCCAGTTTTATTAATAACCTTTCCAGACTTTCCTTAATGAAATATCGCCATTTCCCATTCCATTAGTTATAAAGTGTTCCTTTGACTGCTCAATTATTATACTTAAGGAATTATTTAATTGTCACTATTTATTTTAAGTTGTTGTTGTGGACTAGAGTAGACTTATTGTCGTAGTTAGTCAAATCCCTTACGTATAAAAACTCCCAAACCTAAAAACGCTTGCCAAAGAGAACGTACAACACAATCCTCTGACTTACAAAGGAACAGAAACACACATAAACAACAAATAATCTAAATCATCTCACGATTTCTACTAATTTACAACTTACAAGCACAACGAGCTTCAACATTACACTTTGGTTATGATACACAAGAACAATACGCCAAAATTGCTTATAAATAGTTAAGCACCGAAAATGTGGAAGACTAAAATGTGGACGAGCTTCGTAAACTGCTTAATGAATTTTGATTGCCATGATACTTATGTATTGATTGATAAAGACACGAAATGACACCGCATGCATTGGACTAATTGTTTTGTTACCTAATTTTATATATTTGTACTAACAAGTGGTTTTGGGTGACTAACATTTATCTACTTACTAACAAAAAGTACAAAGCTTATTTTAATACAGCAAGAGCACAAGTACAGTACAGTAAATCACCTTGTTAAACATTTAAAGTGACAATTAGCAAAGGTTTCAGTTTCAGTAAGCACTTAAAGCACAGCACTTCTGACTTCACTTGCAATGGCCAAACAAAATCCGCAAAAACATTTTTGTTCAATCTAGTCTGAATATACCTTTGAAAAATTTCTATAGAAAATGTTTTAACAAATGTCAACCCTGCTGGAGCCGATGCAATTACAATTTCTCCGCGACCCAAATTGCGTCTCAAACCCTGGAGCTTGCCTTACAGCATGGACAAAAGAGTGGTGATGAAAGCTGTTGCTAATCGTCTTACTAGAAATAGTGCTGAAGAAAAAGACAATAGTTTGGGCTTGCAACAACCAAACAACTTGCTGCAATTCAATCTGTCACCTTTAGCAGTACCTTTGTTCCCAGCGGGTTTTACTTTCAACCCGATTCCCCTCATCTAAATATATACAATACAACATAAATACATATAAAGTGACAATATGTATTTCTCACAACCTCTCCGCATAGATGATAGTTTCACACAGCAGAACTGAATCAACTGTAGTGATCCATATAACTTACTACAGATTCCAGATTTATTTTTGTATTATCCAAATAAGTGTAGTGATTGAAATGAAATGACATTTTTAATCTTATCGTTAGTTACATAGTTTATTTATTGAAACTTTAAAACTTTACTGTACTGTTGTTGCTGTATTGTATGTACTATGAACGTTATGTACTACTTACTACTTACTTCAACTATGTAGACGTGCCTACTACTTCCGTCTTGCCAGCTTCTTTGTACTAACATTTTGCGAGTAGTTCCCTTCTGTGAGGTAAGATACCCTTAGATTTTATATTGAATCTTATGTACCACTTTAACTAACTTGTACATAGACGATTGTAGTTTCGTAGTGTCGTAGATTTTTCATGTAACATTATTTGTAAACGCTTTCCCAATACTAATAACGCTGCTGAATCATCATCATCATTATTATTATCATATCACATTCTAAATGCCAATCCAATACAAATTACACGTACAAAACACATTCAATCAAAATTGGCAGAGCTTATATAGAATAGATACACGTATTTATTGTTAGAACATCGTAATAATCGTATACCTACACTATTTACAAGTACACGAACACACGACGATGGTTAATCTCTTGCTCCCTATTATGTTGTTGTGTTGTATTAAAGATTGTTAGTTAGTAGTTAGTATTGCCAACTCCGACATCATTGTTGGATTGAATTTTGAATGAAAGAATTGAATGAATGAGATGAATGCAAATCGCGAAGAGCCAAATCAAACCACTTAAACAATGCAAATCCAATCGAAATGCCAAACAATCGTAAAGTACATATTAACAATACAATACAAGTTTACCGCACTAGTTTTTGGCAATTGTTGCTATCTGTATAATGTAATCCGGTTTTCTTATGCTTATACGGACCTACATACATTATTTGGATATGGTATGTATATAAACTTATACAGATATCCCATGTACAAATAATATTAACATATTATTATTTCTTTGCGTTTAATTCATCATAATTCTAACCTGTTGGTTCCTTATTGTATTGTATTCAAGAATGCTTTTGACTTTACTATTACTACTTATTACGTACGCCAAACGCAACATATCTTTCCAGTTGAAAGCGGATACATTGTAATAGTAACAGCTAATCGTAAGCTAAAATGCATTTATTAGTGCCTGCCTTTACAATGGATAAGAGTTGGTTTTGGTTTTGATTTTGTATTTGTTTGCTTTGTTGCTCATTGAGAGTTTGAGAGAGTGAAAGTGAGCGGGTGAATGTACATAATAATAATATTTAATGCTATATATTACCATATTTATACTCAATCTTCCTCAACTTTTACAATGCAATGCACTGCATTGCATTACGTGCATACTTTGCATATTTACTGTACTGAATACAAGGATGCATGTCGTGTGTTGCAATGTAAATGTATTGTAATTCCATAAGCTAAAGAAAAATTATTACTACTTTATTATACCTTCTTACTTTACTTTATGCTGAATCCTCTTTTACAATACAACTAAAAGTATGGATATTATATAGAGAAACGTAGATTATTTGTTAATTTATTATTTGTAGTTGTTTTGTTGGGATTATCTGTAGTTGAGTAGATTTGTGATTTAAATGTGATGATGATATGTGATGTGAATATTGGATTAATTTTCTTGAATGTATTTTACAGGAGGATACTCACAGCAGTAACCAGAATGAGTTATTAGATGAAATTGCAAAAAGGACGGAGAAAACTGTCAAGAACTCAACTGTAGCAGCTTTATTGTAAATATATGTATAAGGAATCCAACAATGCACCAAAAATACCATAACAATTCATATGTATGTCATTTTTCTAAGAAAACTCTCTTTCCTCTACATATCAGACGGAGAGATGAAAGCAGCCAAAATAGGATAGGTACTTATTGTTAGCTTATATTTAATACTTATAATAATAATGTAACTAAACTAAAGGAATACCATATTATCCATGTATGTATTAATATTACAATATTACCTACTTACTTATTATTATTCCTACGGAATATGGAAAATTATTTTTTGCTCACTCACGTCTGCAACTCTTGTCTCATCAATCAGTATAGTATTTCAAATTGACAATAAGTATTAGCAAAAACAGCAATAATTTAATAATGTAATAGCAATGACAGAGAAATGAGACGTAATGTAATCCTTCTTTCTTACTATGAACTATTTTTATTCTGAATTCTGTAATTCTGTACTACTTAGGTCAAAGAGCGACAAAAACACTTTCACAAGACTTTTCTGTGTTTTTTATGAATTAGTTAGTTGATTTTGTCTTTACAGTGTTGATTTTGTTTTTAATAAGATATAAATAGATAGCTCTAAACGTATATAAGTGATTTCGTAATGCTTTTATACATAATAGTAAAGGGGGACAACAATAATATAAGAATAATTCATGCGTGCAAATCTATCTTCGCAATAATGTCCTCTCTATGTATAAATTGTGTTGTTAAGTAAGTAGGTAAATACTAGTAACTATATTTTTAGTAAGAACGAAATGATTGTTCTTGTTGTGAGAGAATGGGTGGAATAGATGAGAACGAGAGAGAATTCGTGAATGTAAAATGTAGCCTATTCTTACAGATAAATATTATATTTTTGAGCTCATTGTCATATTATGTGGTTATAGTAATCTTTTTACTTACCCAATACATACTTACATGATCCGTTGTACCACACACATTTACAAATGTAAACTACTACAGATATACTATTAAATATTAGGCAGTAGCCATATATATTTAGCTATTTGCTCATTCTCTACAATCAGATTAACATATTTTATATACATATTATTTAGTAACCTAAACTTATAGGGTACGGTGTAGCTTCTTAAAGTGATACTTTTTCAAACTAAAATTTGTACGTAATTAAGATCGAGTAGTAAGATAAAAATGTCATAGTATGTCAGGCACAAAATATAGAAACGTTTATGACTTTATGTTCAGCCGTTTCAGTCAGATTATATATTTTTGTAACAAAACACTTATGTAAACTTGACAAAATTCAAAATATGTTTTGCAACATTATTGGATTCTTGTTCGCACTTAAAATTTTCAGTACTACACTTAGCATTAAATCTTAGCATTTTTAAAAATTATATATTTACCTTATTTTGCAAAAATGCATTTCTATTTCATAGAAACTGCAATTGAACTTTTTTCTATTTGTATCTAATTATAAGTTTCAAGCGTATTTTCAACATCTACTTGAAGATGCTCTTCATTATACATTTCTATCTAGATTTAAGCGTGCAAATATACTATATGAAGTTTTGTTTTAAGCAAATATATACAGATACCTACTAATTACGATAAGCATAAGTGTAAAGAAGTTGTGCTTTTTCATGGCAACATTGTTTGAGGCTATTGAAAAGACGGCCATTATGTTCAGTTTGTGGAAGAGGAAAATAAATAAATACCACTTTATTTTATAATATTATATATTTTGTATCTCATTTTAATTTCTTGAAAAAATCATTTAGATTACAATATGGCAAATTCTACTCTACACAACTATCGTCATATGCACACTACACTAATACTAAACAATACTAAACAGACTATACTATGACGAACGAAGTCATATCATAATATTATTCGTACAGGTGTACATAAGTAATATGCAGAATATCCTTTACCAGAAGCAACTTCAGGAAAAGCATCTCCTATAACTTTTCCAGTCCGGTTCTAACTGGAAACTTTGAAGCTGTTAGGAGTCCGGAACATCACGCCTCAAGTCACCTGACCTCTTGAGGACCCTGCTACCCCTATGAATTCACCAGGAAGTTTAGCCAGTACTGACAATCTTTTCCCAGTCGGAACTGGAAACTTAGAAGCTGCTAGTGGACAGGGTGATCTTGCCTCACGTCAACTAATAAAGTGGCGTCTCTAGAATTTTTTCGTAGATCAGCCCTGACCCTGATATTGTATTACATAATGATAAAGTCATATATTTAGACCTTCTCGTCTGAATCTAATTTTATAAGAAATATTCATCCAAATACTGTAATTTCTTTCATTTATGAATAAAAAATATCTGTACAAATAACAATAGCCATTTGAGCATACGCCTTTTATGAAACATGGCAATTTTGTATACATAGAATCGAAGATGGAAACGCGATCTGATAGTACCTATACTTATATTACATAGACTACGCAGTGCAGTTTGCGGGAACACTTTTCAATCCTGTTAATTAAGTCATTGCATTGTCATTAAACAGCAGGTATATTGCATTTTTCTTGAAATCAATTGATAGTACATACGGCTCGCCTTATGTATTAGTAATTTGTCTTATTCGACGGGGTCAATGTCATTTTTTGGAAGATTCATTCCTTATAGACAACACTTTAGCTTGAAATCTCCTTATTAGGCAAAAGTGAAGATGAAGAGAGTAGCGACGAGTAGCAAGGAAGAGCTGCTTTCAGCAAATAAATATAATTGTTACCCTACAACGTACATACCTCACATAATGGCTAATATAAGTGTTAGCCAAAAGTCAATGTCAAGTCACATACCTCAATACAACTTACTTAGCAAATATAGTTAGGTACATTACATGTATAACTAAGTTATAGGAGTTATTATATATCTATAAGCATATTGCAAATTTTACAAGAGAAATGATAATGTATAGTGTATAATGTCAGAGCATTGTTGGACATTGGACAGGACTATACTATGTTGGACCTTTGAAGAATTGAGACAAAGCAAAAAGATTGCTACCTAATGCTGCTTAATGCTTAATGCAGCTAAAGAAGAATCTCTTCTCTTAAAGGGTAATAATATAGGTCAAGGGAAAACGAATAGCGAATAACTAAGCAAATGAAGTATGAAGTTTGGCAGTAGAAGCACTTTGATCGCTAAGAAATCTAATCTAGTGATGAAAAAACACTTAGCATTAGTTAGGAAGTCCTCAAGCCTGTAGTTAATGCTGCTATGGTAGTTTAGCTACTATTCTACTACTACTACACCTACTAAGCTGCTACCCAAAGTCATGGCCTGACCATGTGCTTTAGAAATGCATCCTCAAGAATGGATGCAAGTCAAATATTACATTACATCCTTCTAAAAGCCAAGCCACTGAACTGTATGACTTGTTTCCCTCTACTATGTATTTACTACTTGACTTGACTTGACTTGCTCCAAGTCTGATGGAAAGTATAACTAACAAAAACACAAGAAAATAAATAAGTAGGCACAGACAGAGCAGAAGTAACGTGTTAAAATACATTTCCATAGATTTTGTATGTATGTACTAGGAGATGTGATATATATGTATGAGGTTATCTACTTATATATATCATTAGCAGATTAGTTAGTTAGTATGGTTAACTTAATTGTATTTACTACATCTTGAGCGTGTAGTGTGATAGAACAGAACAGACGTCATGTCAGTTCAGTCAGATCTCAGATGGAATCGAATGGAATTATGCCCCACACGTTTGCTTGTTTCTTACAAATGTCTCAGGCTAGGCCATGCCACAGGTAACTTAAACAAGACAGAGAAAGTGAATCAGTAATTTTGACTATTTTTTATCTCTCACTTCCGAGTCTATAAGAGAGCGTAACAACTTCTGACTCACAATCACTCCAGTAACAGACGCGTACATAACACACACTTCCGCAAAGAAGAAAAATTCAATAGTCACCTAATAATAGTAGAAATATTATTAGAAGTGAGCTCAGTTAGTGAATTGAATACATAATCAGTACATACAAGTGTGTTTGAGATTCAAATACCTAAAAATAGTGGTGCAAAAGGAAGTGTCTTAAGTGTACTCGGGAATTCCTGGAATATATTGTTTAGCAGTGATAATTGGTTACTTGCGGAGTCCATGCAGGTGCAGTGAGGCTAAAAAAGCTATATTTTACCACCGTTACCCAAGCTAAGGGCTTTTCCATCAACAAAATGGTAATTACAGAAAATGTGAAATTCTACTAATTTCTACTAACAAAAGTAATTATGAAAAATGTTAATTTAGTAATTGCTAACAAAACAGTTTACACTTACTTTTTATTGGATATGTTACGCGTAATAAGCCAAATCAGGCTTGAACCTAAGTTCAATACTTATTTATGGCCAAAACCCGAAATTTTGGGAAAATTTTGCTTATTGTCTATCTAGACATTAACGTTAATGCCTGATTTGACCTATCACCTGCCACATATACATGCTTTTGCTTCACATTACAGAACCTATCGGTAATTTATTTGTTGGAGATTACGTAGTACTGTAGTAGTCGGGTTTAATTTAATTTACATATTTGCTTAGAGTCAAGTCAGGTATATTCCAATTTCTCAAGTAGTATTTATTTCTGTATCTGAATTTGCATTAAAATACTATTTGCGTAGATATTTCGTTCAAAAGAAGGCCATGGTAGCGAATAGCATAATATTATGCATATGGGTTGCAAATTAAAATTATAGTACAACATAGCAATTGCAGTTGAGTACATACACTAGTATACTACAGAATATATTTGTATTGTCTGTGTAATACATATTGTAGTGATTTAGTAAGTTGACACTAGCAGAATTGCAAAAGTATAATCTGCAATGCAAATTCGTATTTCTACCTTTCGTTTGTTTGCTTGCCAAACCGTGATGAACAAACAAACTTGCCAACAAATAACAAAAATGTAGCTGTAATGTACCTCTTTGGTATGTTGTAGAATTATTATGTATACGTAGTAGTCACAAAGACGAAGCAGGCACGAATACCCACTTTTGTTATTTTTTTAACTTAAATACTCAAAATATTCTCATTGAAAAAGAGTTTTAAATTGCGAAAATTCTAATAATAAATAGTTAACAGAGAATTGCATACATAATAATATGGTTTATAGGTATTCAGTGATGCAACTTTTGTATTTACCTATACAGTATTGAATGCCATTACTGATATCTGTAGGATGCTCATTTCACTTTCATCCGCTGCCAACAGAGCTTTGTTTAATGAATTTTAGCAGATATGCCTACAATAATTCAGAATGTAACAGCTTAATTAGTTTTCACGAAAAAGTTAGTTTTCACGAAAAAGTTAGTTTTCACTTAAAAAGTTAAATGAACAATAATTGCAATTACAATACAAGTACACGGTAGGTTCTTAGGCCCAGTGAGTCACTGGGCCTATATACACCAAATACACATACTAAATTCACATGTTGCATGGTGAATTCTGCTAAATGCCTACCAGGTAGGCACTAAGCACATTTGTTCTAAATTTGGTCACGAAATATTTGCACGTTCATCTTCATGGTGTTTATGCTATTTATGGGCGCATATTTTAAGCATATAGTTAGTCGGGTAATGCCTTTAGGTTGTATCCGCATGCATGTATATTATAGGTTTAGTTGAGCCTGCTTTATTTTGTGCACATATTTATTATTTCCCGAGATAATTTATGATCTTTCACTGGCACAAATGACTGACCAAGAAATTACTAATGGATTTAGCTCAAGATAGCGGTGTTCTCAATCGCCGTCATCCTGATGGTGAGTGCGGAGCCGCCGCCTTCACAAGGTGGATATATCCAAGGACCTGGACCCCAAGGAGGATTCAGTGGCTATAACAGAGCACCTCAACACCAGCAACAACATCGCCCCCAACAGCAATACAGAATTAAGCCAGCAGGAGCATCCAAGATTTTCGGATGGCTCGGATCAAAATTTCCAAGGATCCCGAGTTTTCTCCCCAGATTTCCAGGCTTCCCAAAATACAAACAACCAAATCAACTCCCCAATTACCAAGCAGTCATTTTACCTCAACCCCAAGCGCAACTTTATGGCCAGAAGCCACAACAAGTCCCGGAGAAAGTGCAAATCTTTGGCCCAACTTTTGCTGGCACTCATAATGGTCAAAACTATTACAGCACTCCAATCGCACAACAATCTGTCATAACTTATCAACCAATTCAGCAACAACAGCAGCAACAATTCCGGCCTATTGAACAAAATGTTGAAGTTCTGCCATCCCACATGATCTCTTATGAAAAAGAAATTGTGTCCGGGAACCAACAGCAAAATTATTACCAGCCAACCCCAGTTTCCTCCCCGCCACTTTATGCCACTGGTGGAGGAAGGGATCAAATCCCCACTGTTCCACAGAGCAATGGGCCAGATTATTTTAATACTGCCTACACCCAAGATGGCCAACAACAACAACAACAATACACAGTCCAAAGTATTGACGGAGATAATTACGGAGCATCTTTCGGGCATATCCAGCAAGCATCTCAATCTTCTCCACAAATCTACGATGCCAGTTTAGATTTGCGAGCTGTCGGTGGTCCCGTCATCGATTCTTCTTCCCAACAACAACAAGAACAGAGTTACATGGACGGGACTTCTGTTGCCGGTGGACAAGATGATGCTTCCCTCAGCTCAATCATCTCCTCACTCACAGAGCAAACTGGGGGACAAGGACAAAATTATCAAATTCAACCCCAACAAGAGACAGCTTACAGTCAACAATCAATTTCCACCGCTCAGCCATCACCTCAACAATACTACGATCACCAGCCGGCCCAAAGCCAACAGCAAAATGTCCGTGTTACCTCTTCGTACTCGAGAGTAGGTAACACTCGGGGTCAAGAGATTGTTCCCGGAGTTAAGCTCATGTCCCAAGGAACGAATGATGGAAACCCAGTTTTCGAAGTTGTCGCCGATGCAAATGCCCCTTTGTACAACGGTCACCCCTTCGATATTAACAAATTGATTTCCATGATCGAGCCAGGAGCAGAGTTGGAATCCGCTCCACAATTATCTGAAGCCTCTTCTGAGAATAGGGAAACTTATGTGGAAGCCCCTGCCCAAGCTGGTATCTCCATTCCACAACAGCAACAACAACAACAAGAATCTTCTTACTCTGGTATAAGTGACCTTCAATATTCCGCATCCGAACCTCATCCTTCTATTATTAATTTAAATGGAACTAGAATTTCCGCAATGCCTTCCTCTTTACTAAAGCCCGATGATGAGGGTGATGCTGATGATGATGATGATGTAGATTATAGTATGCTTGATGAAAGTAGTAGTAGTAGTAGTAGTGGTGAAAAAAATAATTTTGTTGCTAATAATTCTGATTCTTCATCCTCATTGATGGAACTTATGCAATTTTTTCAGAAGACTGAAGGTAAGGGATTTGTGGTCGTCGAGAGAAAAGGCTCCAACCTGACGCTGACCAACTCGACTGACACTGACTCTTTGACTGTTGAACTTGACGATGATCTAACTCATGACGGACCTTCCCTAATAAATATCACTTCAGAGACAATACCTCAATTCGAAGTCCAGCATCACAATACAAACACTAATACTAACAAGCATAGTCTCATCGACCCGACCTATCCTAAAAAAGCTGGATTTTCCTCCCTGAATTCCAAATCTTCCACTAATTCTACAACTACCTCTTTTGTCAAACTACCCAACAGTACTTACCTAACCCCGACAGCTGCCTCGCGAACGACAGGTATTATTCTGCCGCCGACAAAAACCCAGACACTCCCCGCAGTAGTTTTCCCCACTAGGAAATCGAAGCCTTATATTAATATTCGTCAACCCCCCTCCCAATCAGTCTCCCTCCCTTCCGTTACTAAGAAAACAACTGCCAAACTTGCCTTCAAGCCGAATTATAGTTTACCGCCTCCTCGGCCCACACAAACCACACAAAATCCCAATCATAATTATAATGCCACTCCTTCCACGACAAGTTCCGACTATCCCCTATTAGGCATCCTTCCCGGCCTTCCAAATACCCTTCCGAAAATTAATCCAATTTTAGACTCTGTCGCAGAAATTGATAGCGACGATGACTCTGACTCAACTGTTGATGACCTTTTAGAGACAGAGGATGATTTAGCCATTTCTGAAAGTCAACAAGTCAAATCTATTGCCATTACTGTTACACCTCCTCCTCAGCTTACGAGAAACATCGCTAACACCACTCCCGTGTCCTTAAGTACTACTTCTGAAGACCCTACGGCAATCCCCATACCTATCCCGACCCAGAAATCAGTTAGCTACAGTAAATCCAGTAAAAGTTTTCCATTCCCCGTTTACCGTAAAAAAACAACTACCAAATAATTAATTCTAGGTAGAAAATTATTTTTCAATCTCTTTTACAAAACTTTTATATTAGTTTCACTTTTGGGGGAATAGGAATTCATGGGTAACAAACGCTAACGTAATCTTTAAATTTTCTGCTACACATACACAAAAGTAGTACACACGGGAGAGATGGTCTAGCTCGATGCTTTTTCAAAGGTGAGAAGAACATATATTTTTTATTTATTCATTGTTTCATGTTCTTTACGGTGTAATGGAATGCAACAGAGCTTATCTTATCATTAGAAATATGTACAATAGCTAGGAAAAATGATAGATTAATGAATTTCCGTCAATTAAGTCACATTGACGAAACTGTGTACATATTTCCGCCATTTAATGTCAAAAGTCTGGAATAATCATTCCAATTTAATTTAACTGAAGCAAAGAGGCGAACTGTAAATGCGATAATGCGATTTATGAAAGTATTAATTAATACAACAATTAAATATGTTATTTCAATTCACGGAATAGTCATACAAAGCCTAATCTACATTGTGTAATAGTAATGCAATCTGTATGTCATTAATTCTAAGTTAATTTCCGTCATCATTTACAATTATAATTACTGCAATTTTACAATCAGTTTTAATTTATCACCAGAAGAAAGACAAGACAAACGTAACTGTTAAATTCCTTCATTATAAGTACTTATCATTATTATATTGTATGTACAAATGTGCCCTATTGTTGTTTGTTATTATTATTATATTTTTAAAACTTAATCATACCTATACAATAATTATTATCCGAGTTCAGTCGGTGTGCATAAAATAAACTAACGATAAGTTTATATTACAGTATACTGGTATATTATAAGAATAATACAATAAAGTGCTAATAAACTCTAAACAGTTTAAATTACATGCTTCATTCGTTCAGCTTCACTTTTTTGCACAATTAATCCTACTCTTCTGTATGAATAATTGGCGTAAATAACAGAAAAAAGAGATTTTTTTGTGGAAAACAGAAGATTTCTGGTTAGCTTTAGTAACGCTGAAAGTCATGACCTTAACCCACATGATGAGGGATGCTGCTACACACTGAACATTAAAGAAGTGAGAATAAAAGTGAAACCAACTCGACTTAACATAAGAGCAAACCAAGCAACTTTCTATCTCTTGCATTATAACTGCACTGACAAGCCTAGCCAGATTGAAAAGCTGTCCGTTTAAGTATTTACTACTTCTCCAATGAATATTATACATTTTTTACTCTTATCTGCAACCAGACATGTTCTTACGTTGCTTTAAGCCCACTTATGCCAACAGATACACAAACAGTTCAATAATAATATGAAATCTTTAGAAAAACTGAAGTAATGAGTAAGTACAGTACACTACAGGGCTTGACAATGTATAAGATAACATAAGATATACGGCTCTATGTTACTTATTATGAGCATAACTTTACTGATTTCTCTTTATCTTCCCTTTATTAGTTGACTCATCAAATCGACATCTGCATTACCAGTTTTGCGAATTCCGAAAGATTTCATTTGTTTTGATATTATAATTTAATAGCTATGTAGTTACCGCATATTATGCATATGGTACTAAACAAAACACTAAACAAGGTAAGAAGAGAGAAGAGTTTTCAATCATTCTTCCTCAAGTTATCGTATCCTAAGCCGGATATGCCTTATGGTTATGTAGTTATTTACAAAGAATGGCATTTTCCACTTCCTAAGTATTTACGTATTTACTATTTAAGTATAAATAAATAAATAACACTATCTTTACTTATATAGACGATTAGATTATAATATGCTAATTCCTTCTTGTGTGTGTGTACATAGAAATTTGCAATGAAGATTATCGAAAAAAATCAACTTTTCTTTTCCTTTGAAGCAATTAAACAGATTATAGAAAGGGTTGAGTCTAGTCTAGTCTTGTTAGTTCAATTGCAATATGTTCAAATCAAACAAGGAACTTTAGAAACAGTCTTTTGAATGGATGAAAGGAAATTATACCTGTTTGTTTCGCCATTCTTTCCGTTAAGTATTGTAAAGTAAGAAAATCTCTTGCAGACATTAGTGGGTGTGACTATGTAGCCCTATTTAATTTATCAATACTAAAATGCAAGCAGATACATAATAATATGCACTGTGGCTGTGCCTACAGCATTTTTTAGATAATATGTAAATACGTAGATAAACTGAAACTGTCTGTAATCTGTATGTTAGGTAATAAATAGCTAACAATTCCCTATTAAAGAATAGAATGCAACATTTAGATAATAAATACGTTGGATATTCCTTCAAGTTATAATTTTACATGATGACTATTACTTTACAATCATTGTTATTTCACGAGTATTTATTAGAAGTGGGGAATAGATGTCATAAATGCTTTGGGCATAATGGATGCAATGCAATATATTTACATAGAGTTTTATAACAAAAATATTTCAATGTGATATTTCAATTAAGAGCCGAACATAATTTTTGACAAGTGAGAAATAAATAGCAAATTAATTTAATTGTAGGTATATTTTCTTTTATGATGTTTATTAGAAACGCAATGCAAATATGGATTACGTGGATATACGGATTGCAAATTACAATCGCTAACGATTTCGATTTTGCGGAAGTGGTACTAGCGTTTTAGAGGTAATAATTCTGCGTAATTTGCATATGATATAAAGTCACAATAAAAGACATCGCTGCCTGGTCTGGTAGAATCCATTTGCACTTATATTAATTGCATGGCCACGAAAAAGTAAGGTACACGTTAAATATGGCAAAGGGAGTAGTTAGTGAGTGCAAGCTATAACGATCTGACTGAGTTAATATTCATAATTCGCAAGATCCCAAGACAGGAATATAGCAACATTAAGAAGGAAGAAAAGACAGAGTTGTCTTGATTAACTGAGAAAATTATGCTTGCAATAACTATGTATATAGTATACTATACAAACAGTATGTACTTTTATGGCGGTGTCGTATACAACATAAGTTATAAGTGTTAAATGTGATGATTGCATATTTGCTAATGGAGATGCTGTATTGTATGTATGAGTAATTAAGGAATCTCAATTCTTAATGTTGCATATTTCGCACACTAAACTTGTAGTAAAAGTTAGAAATATGCAATGCAGTACTTCATATACGGCCAACAACGCAACGACCAGGAATGTGAGTTAATAGATGCATACTTATTACAGGGAAATGTACGACAACTGTTATCAAGACCGCACGAGAACAGAAAGTTTTCTTATGAATGAGTTAATTAGTTTTGCAAAGCAAATACCTACTTTAACTATATATACTATAATAATTCCACATACATGTAAGCAAATACACATACAGACGGACACAAAGCTCATTTATATTCTACATACATATATACATCAGATTTTACTGTACATACATATTGTAGATTGTATTATGGTATGTAGAATAGAAATGAACTACACTACTGGGGAAGACGACACATTATAATCATAGGTATGCTATGAATACATATTGTACAGTTAAATAAGTAAGTGCACTGGCGTATACACAAAAGTCATTCAAAAGAGAAGGTAGGGTATGGCTGCTTAGTAAATAAGACATTAACGTCTTCGTCGTGTGTGCATATTTATAGTAAAACTGTAAGTTCAAGTGAAATATACGAGTAGTTAAAGTTATGATGCGAAAATTATGCTGCAGCTGTGGCCCCTTGTAGTCATAGTCAATTCATATGCATATTACACTACACGATATGTCAACTTAGGGTTAGTTAACACAAGAAGTAAAAGCTTTGCTATTTTGTGTAGCATGTTGTATGTAGCGTAGCTATAGCCCAGCTACTATGCAGTTTAGTACCTGTGTGAAAACTAATGTCTTAATTGCATATTTAAGAAAATGTCCAGTTAAAATAGAATTTGCTAATACTATTAATAGTAGATTCATGTTTTAATGCATACATACTGGGAAATTCGTAAAAAATAGAATTTCGGTCCATATTTTGCATTTCTGTATATTATTTCTTTGGTATCATACTTATTGTTTATTATGTTACTGTTAATCATGGAAATTCAAGAAATTTTGTGTGAATTGGATGAGCAGTTGGAAAATAAACTAAGAAGCAATTGTAATAAAAGCAGTTTACACAACCTCGCTGACATCTTGGAGAGCTGGAAGCACAATTTTGTATTTCAATGTTATGGAATGTATTTATTTTTTGTATATTTCGGTTTTAGGATATATGTATCTGTATTTTATGCTTTTGAAACAATAGATACTGAAGGGTACCCTTTTTGCTGCTATTCTACAACATAGCATACATAACTCGACATTGGACATTTGGACAATGGAGAGGTTTCGGCTCGTTTATTTTATTTCGTAGCAGCAATATTAATTATTATATTATATATAGCAGATCAATTCCTTGCATTGTAATGTTGAGTATTTGAAAAGACAATTTAATTAGTATAGGAATTTGATCTGAAATCTGAACAAATTGAATTGTCTGTTAAAATTAGTCTGGGCTTGATCGTGATGAAATGAGCTATGCAAAAATCGTGGATTCATATTCACGAGCGTAGGTATTGTGTATATTGTCACAAAACGTGTGTAAAAGAGACAGGAGAATATTTAGCTTAAGAACAAGTGCAGATTTGCAGAACACAACAACACAACATGACAGGAGCGGAGTAGTAAAGCACGTGGAAGAAGGAATTATTTCTTCTGTGGGAATAACTTAGCCTAGTTTCCTACTTAAGCCAATTTATGTTACGATTATGTGCTATTACTTATAACTTTACTTTTCGCTGAGTTTGTTTATATGTATTTGTATACCTATAACGCATATTCCTTGCACATATGAAAACTTGCATTTATGTATGCTTAACTTGTGCAAAGTCATTATGCATTTCATTTTCAATTTACATCCTGTGTCCGCAATACGCGAGCGAGTAATTGAATTATTTGACACCCACGCTACTTACTTTAACCTGTCTTCTAACTTCTATGTATGTGAGTTAGCAAAGTAAAGTAAAGTAAGTGTATTACATTTAAATATCCTCCCACACACTACACTTAACTTTACACTACACCATACCACCATGCCGCAACTCATTCAGTTTAATATGTATAATCCATAACCACTAGTTAGCAAACAGTAGGTACTACACTAGTTTACACGACACCAAGTTCAAGCTCAGCTTAACTCTAACAAAGTAAAGCATTTCTTGTCTGTTGGGCTACTCCACTCTAGTTTCATTTTTAGGAATACATTTCTTTCCGACAATTACTTTACTTTACTAGCTCACTTCTCTCGCTTATACTTATAATACTGATACATACTACAATATTTGCTGCAATCGCATAACAGCATCGATTTTATAGATTAATTCCCACTTCCCATTGCAGATAATAATTCAGAGCGTGAGTTTGCAGTTTAACTTTATAGCTATTGTCTGCTCTGAATTTTTAATAAATGCACGTAATGTGACTCTAGAGTATTGAGTCGAGTGTAATAGTGTAACGTATACTTAATGTATGCATTAAATCCTCAAGAATTTTCTGGTTTTATTTTTATTTTTATTTGCATCGAACAATGCTGCACTAACTACCGTTAGTTAATACAAATACAGTGTATGGGGACCGTTGCAACTTACAGCTTAAGATTAGTCAACGTCAACGGAACTTCACATTTATGCTAAGTTATTATCTACATTATTATTATGTTTTTATATTACATAGTAAACTATAATTGCAAATAATATTTTATGGATGTGGCTTGGCTACTTGTAAATTACCTACTTACATGATGCTAAAAATTAAAACCTCAAGGAATCGTACGCACATTGTTGTAGCTAATGTAATTAGTAGGTATAAAAGGTACAAAAGAGCCCACATTCGTTAATTACCATAAATAAGTGAAACGCAGTCCACTTTTAATTAATCACACTTCTTACGATTAGTTCACAGTTCATTTAAATACCTACAAACCTACACACAATCCATTAAAACTTGTTGTTACAAAAATAAATGACCTCTCTGTCATTATAAAAATATAAAAACCACGTAGAAAAAGAGACGTTTTAGCCATATAGCGGGGGAACAACAGAAAACGATATTGATAGCAAACCTAATGAACTTGTCTTGTTCAAATATAACACTGAACTAAAAACACTGTACTATGTGATACTATGTAAAGAAGTTTGTAAATCTTCTGGCTTCACTTAAATATATTCTAACACACACCTTGCACACAAAATGTCACAAAATCACGCATGATACAATGACGCAACATTAGAAGAACAGAATTGCTATATTACTGAAGAAGCTGAATTGAAAACACAGAAGGAACTATAAAGTATGTACGTACATAAAGAATGACTTCGGCTACACATACAAACTTCAGTAGACTTAAATTGAACCCCGAGGATCTTTAGTCCTCAGAATAGATGTATAAATATTAAAAGAAGATAAAAATACTGTTGGGTCATGTCGTTTTGTGTCTATAATACATTTTACTACGATCTAGTGCTAAATATACTTATTCATATGTACTAAAACTTTGTAGTATGTAAATGTGTGGATAAAAAAGTTTCTATTCAAGACAGGACGCGATGCGTATACTTATGTATGTATAATGTATAATACACTGCAGTAGTGATAGGAAACATTATGGCTTAAGCTTCAAAATGAGCTGACTGTGACGTATGGGTAAATAAATAGGTTTAAAAGTTAGTTTGATATTATAAATATGTATGTTATGTAGTTAGGAATTTGGGGAAACATTAGGATCGTTTCTTCTTTTCCCTTGCCTTAAAGTAGTTAAGAATTAAGAAGGTTGAAAATAACTATCTTCTATAGAGTTGGGAGTAGTTGAGACAGTAGAAGACACCCGGTGAGATTCTGCAGATTCTGTGGAGCTGGTGCTTTCGTTAGTAGTAAATTTCTCTGTGATGATCATAAAAGTGGAATTTGCGACAGGGTTCTCCACGGAGATGACGGGTACATAATTACTGGCAGAAACTCTCGCCTCCGTTTCCGTTTCAGCACTGGCTTCTGGATCTTGCTCCAGTCCCGCTTCTTGCTCTCCATCCGTCTGTGCATTGTACCTCGATGAATCAGCGACATCCAAGTCTTCCAGGGAATTCTTTTGCCTTTTTTCTACAGGATGAGATTCAAAGTCGCTGTCGTTATTCGATCCAATTTCCTCTTCGGCACCATAAGACTGACTTTGACGATGAGTTGGACTCTCACTTTGATTTGGATCCGTTAGACACACACATGCACTCGGGAAGAAAACGGAGCGCACAACTGGGCATCGCTCTTCATTTTCGGGATCTAATACAACGACACGCTGTGCAGTGAATCGCTGAACGCATTTCGTCTTAAGACTGTTAACACCACAATGAGGGCCATCACAATTAGGCCCTTGGGGTGAGCACAAACTTATTTGAACTTCTTGTTTCCAAATCTCCGTCTGCAACAGAAAAATCAAACAAACAACTAAATTACATCATCTACACCTATGTGCTGCTTTTACCAATAAACAATTGATAGATACATACTATACTACAACACAACTTTCAATCAATAAACTAACACTTTCCCTGTTACAATTACTTTGACTCGAGTGTACACACTTTTTGTTATTTTTCTGCTGGTTTAGTACAGGTTGTATATAACCTTTCTCTGGGTACACCATAAAATACCTTCTTTAGATGGGACATTTACATTTAACACACGCACAAACTGTTATTTCTGCTGTATTCAGCTTACTGAAGACTACGCAGTTACGCACATGCTGCTGTTTATAAACAATCTGACTAACGCAATAACCATGAATCTAATTGAAGTACAAACGGAAAAGGTGCATGCGAATGTGCAAAATATTACGTGCATTAATGGTTTATGGCAACGAGGAGAGAATATATGTAATAGTAATAGGAGAAATAGATTAGGGAATAATTAAGCATAACTTTTAATTTAGTTCTATTTTAAAACTAAACGAAATGGACAGAGTAATTTAATTGATATTAATTAGGTTTTAATGGTTCTAGGTCCATATTCAAATCTATAAACTGCTATTTGTCTTCCTACATGCTGCCATTAGTCTTAGCTAATAAAGGTATTGTATTGCATCTGTTATTTAAGAAGATAATTTAAGATTAACTCACTTGCAGTACTACGAGCCATTCTCCAGCTTCGTTTTTAGCAAATCCAGGAATAATTTTAATTTCCTTTGTATCACACACTGGCTTCCCTGCAAAACTTTTCCAGCTCCATCCACCACTTTCCCGAGATGTGCGTTCTTTGAGTAAAGATCCATTCTTTGAGACGATGACGTCATATCTCACATCTGCTCTTGGAAGTGGAGCTATTAAGTGAGAGAGCAAGGCTGAGCATCGCAGAGCTATCTTTTCCACATTTTCTCTACAAAAAGATTAATTTGCAATTATCCCTTTCAAGCACTTATGGCATTTGTGCCCTAAAGTAAATGTATGTAGGTAGGTATATAAAAATTCTCAGCATGTTAATTAGTATGTCAATGGTATTAATTAAGTGTTGTAATTAATTATTAAATACTTACAATGGGTAATGTGATGTGACCGGACAAAATCCAAACCGGTGGAACTTCTCGCACTTTTTTGGCGAGATTGGTTTTTGTTTCTTTGTTATTTTTCCACTGTAAATGGGGAATTTTCTTTTGGATCCTTTAGCACCTCTTCTATTACTATGTGGACCACTAATCCAGTCCTCAATCAACTCACTTGATGAAGTGGTTACTTGTCTCCCTAGATTCGGTTTTCTTGAATAATGGGTTTTAAAGGGCAAAAACGGTGACTCTGTGCTAACAATATCCGATGCAAGTAATAACTGAGACAGTGTTCCATGAACAAGTTTCCTATCGGTTCTTTCCGGGAGTGTAGAAGGAGAAGAAGTGGAGGAGCTAATCCACGGGCTGTAATAGTGTTGACGAATGCTGTTTTCCATTTGTGTCTTTGGGGTTGCTCCAGTTTTGCCATAAAGGAAAGCGTAATGATTAAATGGAATAGGTCTAAAGCCTGATTCATACGGAGGATAATATCTGGCTTCAGAGGCTTGGAATCCGGATGACATTTTCCCATCACGCTCACGCTCACGACGGTCATTAGGCACGCTAATGTAACTTCTGAGACCTGTCGTCGTGTCCTCGAAGGAGTGCAATTGCGGCGATGGTCTGAAATCGCTGAGAACTTTTGATTTCCTCACAGGGACGAGTTTTGTCGGAGAGCCCAATGTCATTGCACTAATGGAATGTATCCGGGAATTATCAGAAGTTTCACTTTGGTCACCGGTGACCTTAAAACTTGTACCAATTGTACTAGTTTGACTTTGACTTGGCGCGTTATCAAGTGTGTTTACATGTATATTACTGTCAAAATAGTCACTATCGAATTTACTGTTTGTCTTTGGCCAGTCAATGTGATTGTAGCCGGGACTGGAACGCGTTATGGAATTATCACTGAAACTCTGGAAGATAGGTGGCGTGGGAGGATCCGGAAATCCTTTTCCACCATTACCACCGTTCCCTATCCCTATAAAGTCGGAAGAGGACAACAAAGGAGCAGTCACTATTTTCAAAGCTGGAGGCTTTGTTGTCGGCTTGTTGTAATGACTGAAAATATCTCGACGATTCGAAATCCTAAAATGTTGTTCTTCACTTTGCACTGTTTGCGGGGGTGGGGTCGTTGTAATTATAAAATTATTTTCTTGTTGCTGTTGTTGATGTTGTTGTTGCTGAGACTGGAAAATATTATTGTGCTGCTCTTCGTGTTGGTGATGGAGCTGATGTTGCATTTGCTGGAAATGTTCCTGCGGCTGCTGATCTATTATTTGCGGATGGAACTTTTGTTCCTGTTTTTGCTGATCCGCAATTTGTTGCTGATGTTCCTTGAAATTTTGTTCTTGCTTTTGTTGCTCTAGTTGTTTTTGATGTTCTTGGAAATTCTGTTCCTGCTTTTGCTGTTCAAATTGTTTCTGCTGTTCATGAAAATTCTGTTCTTGCTGTTGCTGGTCAATATAATTGTTTTGATTTTGGTGTTGCTGGAACCTTTGTTGTTCCTGTTGCTGCTGTTGATTCAACTCAACGATTTGAGGAGGCTGGGGGTGTTGTTGTTGTTCTTGAATCTGATTATGTTGATGGGATTGTTGCTGTTGTTGTAATTGTTGTTGTGTTGATTGGTGTAAATTCAATAATTGCTGGAGATGTTGCGGAGGTTGATTATTGAAATGCGGGGGTGGTATTCCATTGAAATGTTGCGGTGGAGGCATTGGTGGGCCTTGACCGGGTAAATGGTGGCCTACCGGTCCCTTTACAGCAATCGCGATGAAACCTGGTCTGTGAGGGGGCTGGCTCTGTCCAGGGGCTAACTGTTTAAGGGAAATAGTTCCTGGAGGTAAATTATTTTGTTGATTATTCGGAAATGTATGAGGATTCGGACTCCTTATGGCTGTGATCACATTTCCTGGATTTTGGTTTTGATTATTATTATTGTTGTTGCTGTTCATGATATTTATACTGTTTGTCAACATAGGAGTTGTATTCATCGGATGAGCAACCAAAATCCCCTGTTTCGGCGAACCGGGAAGCATATTCGACGGGATCGGTGCGGAAGCTACTGCTACAGCGTTTTGTTTCTGCTGGGCTTGTGGAGCATACAAACCATTTGTTGCAGAGGGGAACGTAGTTGGAAACGGGGGTCGACTCCGAAATAAAACTGCTAAAGAATTAAGGAATGGCTGGGCTCCTCCTCCCCCTCCACCAGGCTGCTGAGGAGGATTTTCTGCCAATATTGTGACTATGGCTAAAGACTGGAACAGATATGCCACTTTGCACCAGAAAATTAATTTTACAGGAGCCATTACGAGTTGAAAGTTAAAGATGAACAAGACAAGGGCCAAAAATAGCTAAATAGGCGCTAATGGCTCCTCTTCAACTTCTTTTGCAAGGAAAAACTTTAATCCTCTTTGTCAGATCATCAGAGAGATTATAAGGAAATAAAGTGCTTTTCTCCTCCCTCATGAAAATAATCTATGTATCCACTACAACTACAACTGTAGGGAATGGGAAAGAAAATCCAAAACCTTGACTCCAACTTCCAACAACATATATGCAGCTTTACAACTTAACTTCTTAATCCATTCATTGCACTAAAACACGAAAGTGAAACACACGGTAGGTTAGTAACCTTTTTAACTGAACACTTCAACTTTAACACACAAAATCCACGTTGAGATTCACTTCCAGAATATTCCAGGTTTCCAGGCTTAAAATAAACAAAAACTAACTTTTTTCATATAAATGATCGAATAAACGAACACAGTTCACCGCTTACTTACACAAATTGATATTCCATCCTGTCTTGTGTCTTTCTACGAAGAGTAAGCAAACATTTCAGAAGAATTCTACTAAAAGCTTCTTAAAACCGAACTAATCAAACTAGGATTTCAAAAGAAACTTTTCAGTCACACTCAGACAGCTTCTGTCTCACTACTATCTCAACAGCAAGGGTTGTTTCACTATTTAATAGGTAATATAAAATTCACAGTTGTACAGTATACCTATATGAATCTATGAAGAAGCTACCTTCATTATTATCATCATTCCTTCCTACTACTCCTACAATAATTCTATGTACAAGAGTCCTATGTAGTCTACAATGGCTAATGTAAATTTTTCATTGTTATAATAATAATAGTAATATTATAATCGTAATAACAAGATTGAGGCTAAACTTCCTGTCACTTTTATACAGTATCTTAGTTTGACTTGGGCTCTGCACTCTGCACCTATAGGGAAACATCGTAACATGACATGACTACGAGCATTTCCACTATTCCAGGCCGACTCTCTTATTTCTATGCCATTTCCGTCGATTCGTTCAACATCTTTTCCCATACGACTCTCATGCATATTCATTCGTTACGACAAACAGTATTGTTCTCAAAGATACGATTAGACTACCTACCTACTACTTACTACTTACCTTACGTGTAATAATGCAAATCTCCTATCATCCTACCTACTGCTACACTTTTAGTATTTAACTATTCCTTTTCATGCAGAGTTTGACAAGACATCATGCTAACTCAGCAATGTATCTCTAGCTCTACAAACGAAAACTAAAGTGCGTCTACCTTTGTAAGTGCATGTAAAATGTAAATGCAAAAAGGGACATGGAGCAACCAGATCAATGTTTTCAGTCGTTAAGAAGAGGAAAAGCATTTCGGTGTTAATTGGAACGAAGAAAGTTGGAGGTAATCAGTGGAGAAGTCTCTTATTAAATACTTCGTTCCTCATTCTCATTTTCTTTTGCATGATATTCAATTGTTTTCATTGCGTGGCTTGGCTTCGTTTTGGCTTCACTTCACTTTGACTAAAATACTTATAATACTATCTGTACTACCACTGCGTAGTTTTACTTTTGGTCCTAACTAACCTAAACTTAAACTTTGAGGCTCTTGTGTTGCAGGATAACAAAAGTAACCAGGATAAGTTAACTTCATCCTAGGCCGTTTAGTATTGGTACTTATGATGTGTAATGGTACCAACATTTTTCACCAATTTAAATCCCAATATTTTATTTTGACATTTTATTTAATTTAATATAAGTTAATTTCAGGTTTCATATCAACTTGTACGATCACCACCACCATCTTAAAAATAAAAATCATCCAAAATATTTCAATTCATCAATCTAAATAATTCGTGCAGTACAGTACACATGAGGCTTTCTCAGTCTTAAGTTTCTACGCGAAATGCGTTTTAATTAAGATGTATTTTTTAATTTAACGAATAATTTTATAGGAATCACAACAAAATTAATATTTGCAACTCTTCAGCATAAAATTATTATGTATGTACTATTAATGCCTTGCAACATCTCTAATTACCATCTAATTACAATTTTCTGAAAATTCAAAATAAAATGATATTATAGAAGCCGGAAAATATGCAACCGTACTATATATTTAGGCTAAAGTCCTAACTAGTGCATATAAATGTAATAATTGTCTCTTGAAATCCCTATAACATTTACAGAAGTCTATGACTCAGTCAACCTAAATGTAAAATGTCAATGCTGACTTATTCATTCATTTATTTTGCGTCTACGATTGTATTTGTAACAGGCAGCAAGGATCTAGAATCTATGTAGACTAGATAGTATTATATATTCCGTGTGCCGAGCTATAATTCTTCCCTACTTTTATTAATTTGCCTGAGAATGCAAAATGACTATGGAGCTCATTCAGCTCATAGATTCAGGGGAGGTAAGGTAACTAATGTATGTAAAGCTATTAAACTTGTAGCTAAATAGCTTGTTAGTCACATCAATTGCAATACCTTGTTGTTGTTATGCATGTATGTATCTATGTATAACTTTAGTAGTACATCAATCCATCTTTAGATCCAGCATCTAGATATACGTACATAAACGATTATAATGTATGTTTCTACTCATTGACAAAGTGTATTACATGAAATACAAGACAGAAGCAGAACGACCTCACTCAGCACCACTTACACTACATTGAACACTAAACATACTAATGTAATTAAACCAGTCAGAATAAGTACGACATAAAAATGGTAGTAGTTGCCTGCTTGATGTGATTGTGATCATGTTTTGATCCAAGTGTACATTAAAGCATTAAAATGATCCCCTTCGTCTTTACACATTTTCCGTATTTTTTAAAATTTTACATATAATTGTGCCCTAAGTTATATTTATCTTGATTTCTTTTATTGACCTACCTACATACTAAGTTCATCCGTTTTGTAAAACAAGGGTCAATAAAGAAATGGCTTCTGGCCTGGCTTTGGCAATTATAGTATGCAGAAGTATTAATGCATTTATTGTATTATTTTAATTTTTTTCTTCACTTTATTCGTTAATAATTGTTTATAGCTCTCGTAGAAAACTATAATCATTTAGAATAATTGCGCATGTAAATCCTAAGGCAATGCGAATAATTTTGCTACACAGGCACAGTAGAGTAGTAGAATGGAAGTAAAAGGTTAATTTTGCTTTCATATAATGATATTATTACAATAGCTCACTTACTACACATGCAAATCCTGTCATTTCGTCTTGTTTGACATTAGAATTACAAATCTATTATATTTGTTTGGATGAATGAGAATACAAGTGAAGAAACGAAAACGAAACAAGAATTTCATGCGCCATGGCATGAACAACAGTGGAATGAAATTCTTTCTACCTGTGCACACAATAATATAAGCAACATACGAGCAAAAACTCGTAAAAGGTCACGGGTCGCAATATGCATGAGTCAACATCGTCATTCCGTCCATCTAATTAGTGCAAAGTGCATACTTTAATGTGGACGGACTTCCATTTCCTTTAATTATGCATATTATTCTACGCGTGACGTGAACTTGCCCAGGTAGATATACAGGTATACGAGAAGCATGAACGAAAAAGTGTAGTATCATATCATATTATATGGACTTTATAAGATTTTATATGAATGCTTTATCCTATGTAATGGTAGATAGATAAAAAATCATGCCTCACTTACTACTTGATTTTCGTTATTGTTATTATCTGTCTCATTTCGCTTTTATACGTTGGCAATTCCTATTCCTGATGTGATGTGATATGATACATTCTACATCCGAAAATTTTCGTTCGTATGCAAGTATGCATTATTAAGGTATTTATATTTTGCGTGTATAGCAAAAAGTGTAATCATATTGTAGACAAGTAAGATTATGGGATGGGAAAGTTCTATATCATATGGGATTCGGATTTCAAGGCTAATATTTATCTGAAATTTTATTTTACTTTCATGTTTTCATATTTACTGTTTTAGTCCATGCGAAAAGGATGATCAATGGTGATGGTGATGGTGATGATAGTGAATGATTGATGAGTTCTAGTTCTCCAATAGAATGATGATGATAACATTTAATCTTTAGCGTATCGTAGAATACCCCAGCTCACTTTATAAACTCTAAGCTGCTCTACGCATTTATCTATTAAGCTAAGCGTAAAGTGACTGGGCTGGGGCTGCTGACCATTAAAAGACTTTATTTAGAGAATATAGTGGAAGTTCCTCCATTTATCAAAGTAGGACCCAAGATGACATTTCTGTCTTTAGCTGTTGACAACTTCACCCAAGTTTCATAACTTTAAGCTACAGTATTTTACTGCTCATGTTGTAAAAACAATTTGTAGAAACTATTTCTCTGCAAATCGCATTCTGCAATGATTATCGGTCATAAAATTGAGCCAGAACAATAAAAATTAGGGGAAAATTATATTTAGGGCCGTACCTCAAGGACCGGAGCCCTATTCAACACTTTAATCATTATTTTAAAAAAAAACTATTCAAGAAAAGTAAATATTTTTACAGAACTTTTATATTTAAGCAACCGTGGAGCTATCTGTATGATCTGTATGAATCCTGTCGGTAATACTAATTGCACTTTAAATATGTTTACATGGCGAATTCTTATTTTATGTAACGTATTTTGTTAGTCTCCCAACCCTATTTTGCAATATTATTGTGGCAACAATGAAAATAATCAAAATACACAAGTGGAATTAATACTTTTTTGTATTTGCAGAGAAAATGTTCTCTGATATAAACTGACGCATCAGTACAAGTACATGTTATGTAAAATCATTACTTACATATAAAAATAAACATAAATAATATAAGGTCATACGATATCTGTACATACACACCTAGCACGTACACATTCAGTCAATCCAGTCGCAGCCACCAAATAAATACCATCATTAACAATTAACAATGACACTCACTGAACATAAGTTTCAAGTGTCCATCTCTTGGAAGAATGGTTTACATTTTATAGCTCTCGTGTTTTAGAAATTATAATCATTTATGTAGGTATGTATTTTACGGAAGTTGCTATTGCGAAACTCGCTTTTGGAGAATCGATACATTAAATATTAAAAATATTGTTGAAACTGTTCTGTGCTTGATTATTAGTACAGAGAGCTCATACTGTCTGTTAACTGTAAACAAAAATTAAATTACATGCATCCATTTATTAAAAGTACCACTACTATTGTAAAGGGTCACTGGTCCTTGAGTATTTCGACTTAAAATACATTCAGCATTATATGAATAATATATACGGACAATTCACGATCAAATCAATGAATTCATTCGTTGACTGACACTCATAGCCTATATAACAGCTCTTAGGAAGTCTTTTTTCATACAAAAATAATTATAACAACATAATCTATAATGTATTTATAATATTTCTATGTAATTTACTACTGTAGGTACTATGGTTAATTTATTTTCCTAATTTGTAAATCTAGACTGTCTTTGTGACTGTGACTTCTCCTGAGGATGGGGAACCTCCTGCGGACTGGACAACAATGGATTGGTAAGACATTGGCACACTATTAAGAGTTTGTCCGTCTGAGATAAATGCTGGTAATACATCAATACGAGGTTGGGCGCTTGTTGATGGACTTGGAACAATTTCAGCTGGAGAAACAGTTACTAAAGGCTGGCTGGATGGAGAAGGCCCTACTGATGTTGTTTGCTGTTCAAGTTCTACGAGGGGTGTAGGTGAGACAGCAGCTTTAGCTACTTGCTGCATTGTCACGGGATTTGCGACGAAATAAGTTTGGAAGGTATTTCCTGCTGTTGTCAGATCTGAAACATAAAGAGTCTTCATTCCACTACCGCCATTGTAAGAATTGGGGACACCGAATGTTCTCAGCCAAAGTGCGGGCTGCATTCTCTTTGCTGGCTTGTAGTCCACCAATTGTCCAGCTACAAAAATAAAAAAGATTACTTGTTAATTATGGAAAGAAAAACTTTGGACAATTATGTTTTCCAATGTTTTAATATTTTACTAACCAATACTGGAAGAGCGAGAAGAAGCGTGGGTTTCAATTACTTCAGCGGAACCCCCTGATCTCCGATCATAGCCTCCATTAGACTTTTGGAAAACATGGACTGGGGGCTTAATTCCTTGATAGATAATAATTGGGGGCTTGTGCCAGGCCTTTGGTGCGATGGCGTACTTTGGTCGAGATTTAATTGGAGGCCCATGACTAAAGTGTTTGATGGAATGTCCATGCCCGTGACCTCCTCCTCCATGTTTTATACCTGGACCTGGTCCTTTTCCTCCGTATGTAGTAGTTACCGAGACTAATTTTGGGGGTCCATATTGGGATTTTGGTGGACCGCGTCCAAAGCTGAAGAATGATCCCTTTGGCCTATGTACAGATACCGGTGGACCGTAACTCTCCATTGAACTGTGACTCGAGCTGTGACTGGAGCTGGAATGAGATGGTGGGCCATATGAATCTACTGGAGGCCCATAATTTGAAGAAGGTGCAGATTGAGAAATTGCTGGTGGGCCATATGAGTCCAAAACGGGGGCCTGTGGCTGGCCGTAACTGGCAGATGGTTGTTGAGTTTGGGGTGGTCCATAATTGGAAGATGGTGCAGATGGTGGGCTGTATGAATCAATAATTGGACCCTGGGGAGTTCCGTAGTCAGAAGACGGTTGCCTCGGTGGTCCATATTCTTCGATTTTAGGGGGCCCGTAACTGGATTGCTAAATAGTAATCATATCAGATATTATAAAGTTATTAACGAATTATATTGTATCTCACACTTTTATAACAAATAATTTTATTTTTCATTAGAAACCGATTTTGTGTTGGTTATAAAGTGGTGATAAATGAAATGTGTTTTGCTGTTTGTGTTTTGTGCCCCCTGCCCATATGTATTTTTTATTCGGTTCGTCGATTTTATAAATCTGGCCCTGTTATTTGTATAGATTTGTAAAAAGCATTCGATACTTTTTTTCGTATTGGATTTACTAATTTTGCCAGAAAAAATGAAAAAGATTAGGATAATGATAAAAAGGCCATAGTGACTTCTCTTCGGAAGGAATAGTTGATTTTTGAGTCTTCTTTATGTGGGAATTAAATGTAGTTTCTTTGGTGTATAATGATTGCTGTTTTAAGGTGTTCATTTGATTTAGGGTATCCATGTTTCATATTTGTTTGTAGATGTGAGATACAAACTGTAATATTTTTGTATAGCAATACTAGAATTTACTACAAGCACTACGAATTGCGATGAAATAATATTTTACCGGTGGCCCATATGATATGGTGGAAATAGAGCTCTGAAGTGATTTAGGAACTTCCATTGTCATTGTAGGTGAGGTAAATATATGGATTGGAGGGTGGCCGGCATATATTATATGTGGCAAGGGGGCTTGCTTCTGAGGAGGAGGAGGGCCGTATACAGGCTAACACAATAAATACAAGGTTCATTAATAAAAAGTTAAGTTTGTTTTTTAAAACAAATTCTACTCACTGCAATCACATTAAATTAATTTTTACGTCCAGATAAAAAAATTGCTAATCTATTTTAGCCCGCCCGAGTGTGCGAGGCTGGCTTATGTAATCGCAATGTCTGTCCGTGCGTCCGTCCGTCCGTCCGTCC
>JAQFYC010001423.1:0-34605 GCA_034694165.1 Tomocerus mixtus | reverse complement strand
AAACCTATTAATGTATCTCATCATCTTCACCGTCTGCATTATACTCAATATATTCTCACAAGAAAGAAAGAGTGTACTGTACAGTGTATGTATAATGTATAAAGTCATCTTAATATTATATAAATGCATTAGAGTTGCCTTTGCGTTACCTAAATAATTTTATTACTGTTAGATTATTGCTATGAGAAATTGTTCGAATAATGAGTATACAATATCCCACATATCAGTCAATACTTACACTAATGCGCCCTATACTAATTTCTATTTCTTCAGGGAATTTTTCCCATATATGCAGCAAAGTTTAAAATAAATGTAATGTTATATAACATTGATTGTTACACTGTTAATGCTAGTTTATACAACACTATTAGTTGCATATAAATAGATAATATTATTGCTATTGGTATTGGTGGTACACGATGGTACATCCGCACATGTATCGAAATTTCCCTGCATGCCCATTATCTAACAAAAATCGTTACATGCTATACAAATCACAATGTGCTATGGTTTTTAAAAAGCCAAGTCAATAACACGGGAATTCATACCATACATTATTTTATTTTATTACCATTAAATCCCCTCACATCACAAATCACAATTCACAGAGGAAATCTTGACTTGTGATCATATTCCTAATACATAATACTGCGTAGAATAAAAAAGCCTTTAGACACATAAAAATACAACACAACGCCAAATATACATAATATTAAAGAACGAACGGTGAATAAACAGTCAAACAGTCTGCTTGGCTATTACAGCATCATCCCTTATCAGACTATCACTATCACAACATCCTCCTCGAATGTACTATCAACATCAACTATGTACATAGATTTACATTAACAGACGCAACAGCGTCAGCGTCAACAAAACAGATGAGCGTCTATGAAAATTACATTAGTTCTGTTCTGATTCTGATTTTCTGATGTGATCTATAGATCTTGTGGCTGCAATCATCCTCCTCTCTCTCTCGATTCACTAATGAATAGTTAGTTATAGACTTTGTGGCTATCTAAATAACTGATACTCCACAGTCCCAATCCATCGAGATATACCAACGTATGTATTATCTCTGCCTGATAAATATAAAATATTAACTCTAAGTCAAAGCATGCATAAAGTTAAACAACAGACCCTCAAACCGTTTGTTTTCAATTGCTAAATCCTAAAAAACAATGTTTCCTCGTCCAAGTTCAATATCAATGCCGAATGAATAAACTTGAACGCTAAAACTGACTAAAAACTATGCATAGAATGTATTTATTTATATGTATATATATTTATTTACTTATTCCAATGTACACACATACCTGCGTGCATGCTCAATGATTATAACATTATTATTATTATTGCTCAACAAGGAGATCAGAGCTTTATAAATATAAACACATGCTAGAAGTAGTATTAGTAGATGGCAAGTAACTACCTACCTATTTAAAAAATTCATGTAAATTAAGACATGCGTAGCTCCACAAAAACTAGCATTATAATATATAATAAAATAAAAAGTGTATAATATATTGAGAGCTATCTCACTAGCTATCTATCGTATAATTAGCATAAGGTTGAATTGCAAGTTAACTGGACACGACTCAAGGAATAAATAACACATAAGAAATCAAGTCCAAGTCCAAGACCACGACTACTTCGCTTACCTTGATCATGACATGATAAATACTCTTAGCTCACATCTATTATAATATAGCCAACTTGTAATAAATAATGAACTAAAAATGCTATTGTATAATATAATGCTAAAATGCATTGAAAAACTGTACAGTAATATTGTAGTGAACTTGAGCTTGAGCGAGCTAGAGCTAGCTTATGGCTCTAATATGTTTTTTGCTTATCTAAAGGCGAATGTGAATGTCAAGGATACCCTTACTGGTTTTCATTGCCTTATTTCTTATGTGTTTCATACAAGAATCTCTACTAAACTGAAAATAAACAGAACATAGATAATGACAATGGAATGGGACTAGGTAAGTATTAAAGTAAAATACACAATTGTAAATAAATAATTCACAAAATTCAATGTTAATGTCAATGTCAAGGGTAGGAAACGAAGGAAGGTTTTCAAACTATTATGAGGCAGGTACAAATAGTTACTTTTCTGGATACTAAATAAATTTGATGTATAGAAAATAGTTCAACAATACAAATAGTAGAGACACTTGACTTACTCTAGCGTTCATTCCTAACATGACATGACATTCATAAAGATAACGTCATTCTATTATGTATTCAGTTAACAATTCGCCTAGGTTTGTAGTTTGTGCTATTGCTCCGGTTAAATGGTGGAATGGAAAAGGGTTATCCTCAACAATTTGGGAGTAAATGGGAACTGGTAACCGTATAGTTCTGTTATATAACATGGTAAATTATATAATAGCTATGTGTGTCAGAATAGAGTACCGTTCGGGTAGTTTTGTATGTAGTAGAAGAGTATCTGTGTAGTGTGACTGTTTAGTTTGAAGGGTCGCTTGTTGAGGGAAAGTGAAATGAGTAGGTAAGCGGGAGGTACTGTTAAAAAATCGAAAGTTGCATTTGATTTCAATTTCTCTCCGTTAAGTCACAGTAGAGAGATACAATAGTTCGGTAAATCTAGTATGTAATGTACAGTACTGTACTACATAACAATAGGACGGAGTATGTATGAGATGAGAGTGGGGAAACCAGGCAGGCAGGTATGTGCATTGCATAATACATAGAAAGTGGCATAGTCACAGTAAATAGCTAAAGTACAGTATGATTTTATTATTGTACGTAGTATACTATTATGTATGTACATATACCTCGTTAAGTGAGAATCATAATAATAGCAGGCTATATACTAGTCTAGTAACTAAGTACGTAGATAAATAGTTAAGGTATCCGTGCATGTAAATATGACGGGGATAAAAAAGAGTTAAATTGAGTATGGAAGCATACCTAGCTATATAAGGTACTAACTATGTAGGGATTTATCCTATTATGTAGCAGACTAGACGAGACACAATAATATTACGATGTACTTTATAAAGGAAAGAGTTACATAAAATATGCAATAAATAGTACGAGTGTTGCTGTATACATATAAAGTGAGTCTGGTTCTGGTTTGTTTAGTTAGTGTGTGAATGTATAGGCTGGAGTCACAATATAATACATGTACATATAAGTAAAGAAGAGATAATTATTCAAAGCTGCTCTATCTCTGCTCGTTTAAAGTATGCGAGTAGCCGGAGGGCTCCGTTGAACCGGGTACCCGTGACCGTTAGGGCGAAAAGAAGAATATGTGTTGCCAGAGCCCCATCGCAAAATCCTAACCTGTTCTTTGAGACTCAACAGGTGAGATGAGAGTGTTCATTTTAGATCTACCAACATCGCATGCTCTCCAGCCTATTCTTTTCTGGCCTTGGTTATGCGAGAATTTTTTTGATTACCCAACAGAACACACTCAATTCACTAGTCAACTCACTACACTATACACAACACAACACTACATACACTACATACACTACCATCCTTTTTGTAATGTTATGTCCTCCCACTAGAATAACAATCATTTCTCGTCATCATGGCCTAAGGGTCTCTTTTCTCTCTTCATTGATATCTCCTTACGCACCAACTCCATCCGAGATGAGAAATAAATCCCTCGGCTATCTAATATAATTATCTAAATGTCTATGGTCACAATACAATGCATTCTCTATATCCTATAAGTGTCGCACCCTATGTGCCTATATTTATTGTTAGTTAAATACGTAAATAATAAAATACACTATGGGAAATGTATTAGGTAACTATACTTATGTATTCATATGGTGGAATACGTTACTATAGATATGGTACCACATATCACAATGTTGCACTAATGCATATTAATCACAAATAGCAAAGTTGTTTAAATGTAAATGTATTTGTAAAATCCCAAAGCTATATATCCTGTGTTTTCATTCATTCTATTGTGCTACTAAAAATACAGAACACAAACTGGATTAAAAATAAAGTAGCCATCCGCTAAAGATTTTCTTTGACAAATCTCATATTTCAGATTCTCTTTTCATTTCCATGAAAAATTCATGTATCCGCTCTGTTGCACAAATGTATTAAGAACCGATATCACGTTACGTTTTTGTTTGCATTTACTCTTGGAACATGCTATCGGTATTTATAAAATTAAGTACATTATGTAATTGTGAGCAAAATGCTATGCATAATAGTATGATAGTATGAAGTATATGAATAGGTACCATACATGATATAGCGTTTAGTAAAATGGGTGCCTATAGCGGCCAGCCGTCTTTTACCTGCCCTTGGCAAATGCAAACAAAATAAACGTCTTCTCTTTTTTTAGTTATTAAATACCGTATCCGCTATTTGATTATAAAGAGTGAAACATATGCCATATACATAAGTAAATCAACATAAGAATACTCTGTTATGCATGCGTGTAGGCATTTTTTAATATATCAGTGAGATAAACGGCAGATTCTCTCTCCCTATCAAAGGAATTGTTTTTTAGAGAGAATAAATACCTGGTGTATGTACAGTTTGATGTAGACCATTTGTTATCCTTGCCCTTCAATTCCTTCCGAAATCTGTACATAATGCTGCCAAGCCACAAATTCAACTTTCATTGCATCGCATGATTGTTACATAGAAGTTACGTTTACGTTACGGCATGATACTTTGCTCTCCAACTCCTTTAACTAGCTCTGGAATCATGCAATGCTCGGAACTAAACTACCTAAAGTTAACTATTTACCTCTGTCTGTCTGTAGATGTGCCTTTAAGCAAAATAAAATAAAACAAGAACAACTAAATCAGAAGACAATAGAATCTCCATCCAATCCACCGACTAGACTCGACTCACCCCTTCTCTCTGCAACTATTATTTTTTTATAAGAAAGGTCCAAATTATTTGTCCCAAAAAGGGCAACCCGTTGTTCACTCACTCAACATTTTTCCCGTTTCCTACAATCTGAAACTCTTTTAAAGTTTTTTTAACCAAAATGGACTAGGTTCTAGTTGAAAGTTTTTTAGAGCACACTTTATCTATCTTTCACTAATGGATTCTTCATTTCTTTTAATGCCCCCAGTTATAAATCTATCTATATATTTATTTACCTTACCCAATTTTATAACACACCAGGACAGGAGCAGACCAGGAAAGGGAAGAAAACAAAGAGAGCACAACTGACAATAAGAGTAAAAGGTTCCTTTCAACAGCAAACCTTTTTATCGTATCGAATTCCCACATAAATGCTCACAATACAGTAAGAGCAATATTATCATTGCCTGCCTAGTAATGCATAGGGAATTGGAGATCTAATTGTATTTATGGTATGGTATCTGTAGTATTAGTAGTAGGTGTAGTAAATACTACAAAAACTACAAGCATAATATTATAGGTAGTTAGTAGTTACAATCAAACTAGATTCCCTTTAGCTATGCAGATGCACACTAAACCAAATAATTCAAAGAACCCAAACCAGGTATCAAGAAAGCTTCAAGACAACAGTTCTTTTCTGTTTCCTTCATCTCACTCCACTCACTAGTGGATCATCTTTGCTCTTCTGACCTGCTCTGGACTGGAGTCTGAACTACATAAGACTACTCTCTCTAATTCTCTCAAGGATCATTTTCCCTACTCATTAGGTATATTATGGTGCTTGCTAGGGAGGCTAAAGAAACTCAGCTTTAATCTAATTGTAAATGTAAAGCAAAAGAAAGGAGAACGAGGGTATGCATATTATATGTAAGTACTGATATATCCCTCTTATTCCCTACTTACTTAGTTCTCCACTTCAATTTCTATTTTCTAGTCAAGAACAAGGCAATTTCCGCTCCGTTCATCTCACTTACTGTCCTTCTACATTCATATTATGTACATATTTACCAATCAAACCGCTAAGCTAAATATAATACGTAACGTTAAAATATTTACTTTGATGGACATGAGCAGGCTGAGTGATGTGATGCATATTGAAGCATGGAACTCCAAATTAACATCTACATATCTTTTACAAACGTTCATTCTGCATACGACTATTTCCGGTGTACTCAATAGAGTCCAACAACTAACCCATAAAAATACACTTGAGAATATACTTAATATTTCCAGGAAAATGACCTTAGCATAACAATTATATGTATAGGTACAAATACGCAGCTTGCCATTTACAGTTTATATATAATTGTATTAACTACTTGAACTACAAAAGGATGGCATGGCAATTTAATATGTAATTCCTCGTAACTTGTCTATAAATACCCACCTGTTGAATATCTTGCTTTATTCAGTAGGTAAGTATAGTAGGTACCTAATTGTACTTATTACCGTGTAATGCTAAGCAAAAATAACGTTCATGGTATATGGCACAGTAAAAGTTATCTGGAGCAACTTTTTTAATTCGGAAAGGGTTTCTTTACTACCAGTCATTAGTAAGTAGTTACGATTAGGATTGTATAGGTTTCTTCTTTTATTAGTGCTTAACTTATGTAGTGTGTCATTGAAAAATCTACTGGCTTTATTAAACAAGGTAAGCGTTTGAATTAGCAATTCGTCTAATTTTTGCACTAGGTGACTGTACTCTAAGAGCACCTTACTAAGGTAGTTTAGTTAACTCTCATAAAAATAGTCACACTCCGTTTCATATAATAACTTTACATACTAAAAATTCTTTTGAATCTGTCTCTGATAGTATTTCATTGTTTCTACTGTATGGTGATGAATAAAAATAGGCATTGCAAGGACATAGGGCATAGTTACTGAGGTAGTAGTCCTCAAAGTAGCAAAATTAATGGCAACACAATATAGCAAGTAAACTTGATTAGCATTAGGATTCGCAGTGCTTTATTTTATCGTGGATTTTTTCCCAACAGGGTTTTATAGTCTTAAGTTTGTTGAGTTTTACATGGAACCATGCATAAGTAGGTATGCAAAGGTAGAGATAGACTGTTGGACTACTACTATGTATTAGAATTTAGCCCTCTATCCCTTTAGTGTATTAGTAAGTAAAAGGCTGGACTGAATCTTGAGACAGGGAAGGTGCTCTTCACAAAACTTGCTCAACATGTAGACCAAGAACCGCCTACTCCCTCCTTCTTACGTAATTTTATGCATGCATTTGCTTTCCATGCTCTGCTCTCCTCCATCCATCCACCAACGACTTGTTCCATTATCCATCTCTCTCTCAGATATTATTATTACGTTCGTTTCGTTCTCTACTTCGTATGTGTAGCGACTAAACTTACGTTAGTTTATTTAGTCACTCAGTTAGGTACGTACAGTAGAATCACATTAGAATAATACAATACAATCCATACATAATATTAAGATGCACAGCACAGCTGTAGCTTAGCATAAAATACAGCATACCTAGCCGTTTTTCTGCACTCCGGCAAACCTGCTTCGATGACCATGATTTTCCATTCACTACTATCTCTGCATATTAGTATCTCTCCCCAGCATCTCTCTACTAGACATTTTCTATGGAACAGATCCTGCCTTACCTCCCTGGCTTGCATTATCACTGTTAAATTCAACTCTTGTCTCAACCATACCCAATTTATATACAATAGGCTATATAAATATACACTACACACTAATATACAACAAATAAATACCTCCGCGGTTCTTTTCTTTTACTAATATATTTATAGGAAAGTATATTGATATAATTATTTGCTCTCTAATCCTTTATATGCCTTATGCGAATATTAGTATTTGTATATAACATAGCATACTTATGTAATATACTCACTATCTGAAGAATGAATGTACATAGGTAAGGTAATTACACTCGGAAACAAAAAAAGGAATAAAATTCAATCGCTACGCAAATATGTACATTATTTTGTCATATATTTAATATGGCAGGTATAGACATATAAGTTTAGGTATTTCAGAGCTGGACCTACATTACATCTTACAGACATTCATTACTTACATTTATTTTACTATATAAATGTGTCTGTATAAGTTTCAATATGGAACACACATGCACAGGTAGAATTTATGGACTATAGCGTTAGCCCTACGCAGCTCAATGACGTCACACTCATTAGACATTCCCCGACTAAATCATTATTCTACACATTAGTCACTTTTCTTCAATTTTCACATATTTACCTACATACCAACTATAGAACCCATCTACCTGAAATTACGTCGTCTACAGTTTGGAAACGTTCCATCATATAAGCCTTTCTCATGAATTATTCCTGACTTTAGACGAACAGACTACCACTTACCTATATATTATATCTACATCCTAAATACCTAACGACAACTAGCCCATTTAACTTTACATCTTCAATATTTACATTACTACATATACATGAATGACGGATGGACTCTAATGTACTTTCTGTATGTACATATATAAATATGTACACCTAGGTAGGAAATTCTACTACTACAAATCTACGCATGCAGTAATCTGGAACTATCTGGTTGGAAAATATGTCATAGTTAATCTTAAGCAATAAGTACCAACTACATACCAACCTACCTTAAGATGGTTTAAGAACCAGACAAAAATGTTCTTTTTCAGAATGTAAATGTACATGCATAAGATAAATTACCACAGAATTTTAATTTTTAACGCTCATTGAAAAGCACTCAAGGCAAATATTAACGAGTTAGTTTATCTAATTAAATATTAGAACAAGAAAACTATTTTAATTAATTACTTAAGAAGAATTTTTACAAAGGCTAGATTGAATTTAGCTTCTGTATTAATTAAATAACAATCCTAGAGAAAAAATTAGTTGCGAAAACAAGAGTGGAGTTTTTAATGTTATTTACGTACATGCAAGTATCTGCCGATGTTCCCACTTAAAATGGTAAAATAAATAGGGAACTGTATAGAAATACCTACATTCATACATTAGATAATAGTATGGAAGGGTGCAGTGTAAATTGCACTTGTTAGGATGCCAATGCCAATATCAACATAAATGTTGAATACATGGTTATATAAATAAGGGAAGAGTAAATCTGTATGTAACAGTCTGGTCTACTATCTGAGACAAGCGATTAGGATTTCATGGTACTGCAGGCAACTGCAAAGCCATATCTCGTTAATATATTTCCATCGGTAGTTGTGTTATGCTATGCTAGCAGGTAAACATAGAATAAACCAGCAAATAGAAAAACTAGCAGAATTGTATAATAGAAATCGTTGGAATCTTAAAAAATGTTTTTTGCATCACGTCCCGTATTCTTCTAGAGAAGAGAACATCCGTAATTACTACAGTACCTACCTAAAGTAAGTATGTATGGATGTAGTATGGTACCTATGCTCTCAAAGTGCTTTATTGAGTTATGTGGTGTTATAGCTAGGTTTTTGCTAGTTACGTTAGTTTACGTTCTATTGTAATTGTCCATCTCTGCAAGGTATGAATATGGAAGGGCTGGATTGAGGAGATGCTTTCGCTGTGGCTTGGCTGGAATGAAATGGAAGCTGCACGCTGCATGAAAAATCTTGCTGATCTAACGCTACAGGCGAAGAAAAAGCTGGTCAAATCTTGATTACAGGTAGATTCATACATGAGCCAAAGCCAAAGCCAAACCAGGTGCAACCCATGATGTAGCTATCTCAATCCCATATACAACGTAATATATTTATATAGTACAGATTTTAATGGAAGTAAGTAACGTAACGTAGAATATTATATGTTACAGAGTACTGTACACGTACTAGAGAAGACATTAAAGTACCTCCGCTCCGAGATAGCACGAAATAGATAGTAATACAAACTAACACAACAATGAGGAATGGTTAGAGCATTTCCATTCTTTACTTATGTGCATTGCATACCTTGTATTGTATTGCATTGTTACGAACTTACTATCTGTCTTGTCTTGTCTGCTTCGTTTGCTATGACTTTGAGACATGGCATGCAAAATCTATGTAGCGTCAAGAGCAAATACAAAGTCAAGTTGCCAACATGTACTTAACCGAGCCAGCTCCAAAAGAAAAATTCATTATAAAGTCAAACCATGATTTTCTTTACAGTATCCAGATATCTACTTATACTTAAACTGCTTACTATCTTAAAATCCTTCCATATCCTATATATTACTTAATGCCTAAGACTTGTAAGTTGTACTACTATTACATTACAACAGTTTTCTTCTCTGATTGCATGCATGTTTACCATTTACGATTACCTCAAGCTTTCGTTATATTATAGTCAAAGCAAACTAAACCACCCTGTTCTGCTCTTTACTTTTGCCATGCCATGCCATACCACCATTATAGAATTACCATGTAAGTACATAGAAGGATTTACTAGCTGGTGTTTGGTTTAGCTTCACTGGGCTGGGTAACAGTAAGATAAGAGCCGCTTGTTGCATATCTGCATATTTTATGTATTTCTTTGCCAGTGTGGCTTTGCTGGACTAGACTGGACTGGATTTTACTTTGGTTTCAGTTTGAGTTTGCTTGTCTTGTTATTGGAGACTGGATTGGATTGCGATTGCATTATTGTGCTCCTGGACAACATACCTACTGATACGATATGCAAGCATAAAAGAAGATAATACTGTACCTTTGCATACTATTCTACTGGTCTACTAAGAAAAGGAATGTAACGTTTTGTAACAGGAGATGAAACAGCAATCCTTATTGTAATTGTAGATTTAGTTTTAGTATTCATGGAGGTATTAGGGATAGTACACAATTTTTGATAATGCTTTCTTCTCCTTATAGTCACCATGATGTTAATGGTAAATATTGTGGCACACTGCCTCTTGAGATAAAATGTACTTCTTATCTGTATTCATATCTACGTTACTATTATTATCTATCATACGAAGTGATGTAGGTACATAGGTATGGTAAATATAGTTAATTCTTATCAAAAGTAAGATGATACCATAATAAAAGCGAGTACAACACAATTTTAATAACTGCACTGAACGTCCGTGCCCTACTATGGCTTACAATTTACAATGCACTGAACTGATAGGAAAGGTATGCATCATCGATAAGACATCTAAAATTATTCACCACTCTTCTACACGATATGCAATGCAAAACAGTAAACAACCAATACAACGAAACGAGTACAAACATGTAGGCTTTGCTATGCTATGTACTATGTACCTATACAAAATACATTTCTCGGGCGATAATTAAAATGGGTCGCTCGGTGAAGTTAGAGGTGAACTGCGGTGACGATGGTTATTTACAATTCAAAACTCAGAATGGATTACAACTAAAACTTTGATCGAGTTCGAGTTTCAAAGAATACGAAAGGGCAGGACAGGACACATTGACTTCCTTTACTCTGCTAATGCTTTTTGCTGGCTGGCACGTTGACTACTCAGTATTCATTAATACATTTATTCCTTGGAAATTTATTTATAAACAGTTAATGTAAATAAATAGGTACCATCCACATCCACACTACCTATACGTGTATGCACAATGGATTAACATGTACTATGTATTATAGTTTATATTTCCTATTGACGAACTTACTCAATGTGATGCATTTACCTACTTGTTGCATAATTGCATTTACATGCATTTCTTTAACCTCTTTTAACTTTTAATAAATATGGTGGTCAATTATTCTCCTCAGGAACTACAATAAGAAAGAAATTATTGACAAGAATTATAAATTTTTCATGAAGCAAGCGAAAGCTATATTGAAATGCAATACACTACCAAAATGTAAGTTCAGCCTGTCTTTCCTGTGTATGTACAGTCATGTTCTCTAGTTCAGTATCCTTACTGTCTATACGATTGCTGTATTGTTACGCAATGTGTATTACATGAGGAATTTACTGTTTCAACTGAAAGTGGAAGAGCAAGAGTAAATCAAGTCTCAAATTCAACTAAAATCTCATTCCACTCTAGATTCTTGATGTACCAGTTTATTTAGATAGATGAAAGCTATCCAATATCGATTAACTAAGCAAAAGTAACAAACATGTACTTTTATGAGGGTATTGAATATCATAATATTATTGCTGTAGTAATTTGATAGATATTAAATCTGGCTATGCATATTATAAATAGAAGTCATCTCTTTATACGATTAAAACTAAATGATCGCTGTAACCAATTGCGCAATAGAGATAGAACGATGAGTAGGATGAATACTGAATCTGCGTTGCATAAATATTCATTGCAATTTGAAACTATTAAGTAAAAGTTAAGATTCTTTAAGACGACTTGCAAATAGCAGTGAGATGGTCGGTCGTCTACTTTCATTAGATTTGCATTGTCTTGCATACGTTAACTTTAACCTTAACCCTCACTCGGAGTCGCTGCCTTGCCTTGCCATTGAAATTATAAATGTAAAATAATACATATCATGTACATTGCATAGCAAAGCAAGCCATTTAACTAACAAGAAAGAAAGAATAATAGTTAATGATGAGTGCAAAAGGTAAGTCAAGTTTATTAACGCTAACGCTACGGAGATATACAGCACGCATCGTGTTACATTTTGTAATAGAAATTGTTATGAGAACTTTTTGGAGTCATTTCTTAAGCCAATTATGGGTTTGACTAAAGATATTATGATTATTGTTGAAATTAAACACGTACATAGTAGAGCTAGCACGCAGATAAGTTAGTAAATGGGAATTGTATGAAAAACTGAGGATTCTACAGTTTAGACTACTGTAGAGTTTGTTGGTAGCAATAGAAATGAGGAGATAGATAGTGGTAGCTATTATGGTATTATGTAGTATATCTGTAATATATTGTACATGCAGTATTTGTACGTGTGCTATGTATGTCGTATGTAGTAGTTGTGAACTGAAATGAACTGTACAGACAATTACCATATGGAATCTTTAGAATAGAATAGTGATGATAAGCGTGTTGGAAAGCATTATTAACGAGGACACGCTACGCATACCTGCGTATGTTAAATAAAAGCATACATTGGGAATAATATTATGTAAAAGCTTACAAACAGTAAGAAAATAATGGAATGCGAAAAAATTATTATGATAACGCAAAAGGGCAGTTGCACCGAACATGAAGCATAAAAAGGAAACTGTAGAAAATAATATTTGATTGATAGGTGAAAATGTTATGAAATTCTATTCCAGAGTAATACATTGCAGAAAAAGAAAGAATATTTGAATCCAGCTTTTGTTAATTGGTGGCAGATTTATAATGAGAATGAAATTTAAAGGCAAAGGTAAAGATTTGTTACCTTTATGAACTACTAATGAGAGTGGCTCATCAGAGTCCTGGAACGGTGAATGTTTAAGTTTGATATGGTCCGTCAAATGATGATTGTGATGATGATTGTGATGATGTGTAGTGGAATGCTCATTTTCTACATCGTCTGAAATGCTATCCACAGACTGTTTTGATGTTTCGAGTAACCGTTGCTGCTGCTGTAGCAGACGGTTTTTAATGAGAAAAATCTTAGGCATTGTGGCTAATGTTGATACTTTGATGGGATTCCGTTGCGAGACTGTCCAGGAGTTGTCGCACTCTCCGGACCAATTGTTTTATCGGCACTCAGCTCGATCGCGTGCACAATTCGAGTAAATATGTCAATCCACAATCTCCGAAATAAGTAGAGCACTGGAGAAATACGAACTGTCTTGATTTGCCTTGCCTTGCCTTACGTATTTTGTTCTTTTAAGTAGTTTGCGTGTTGTGTAATGTAATATTGTGTGTAGGGTGGCGGCAGATAACAAAACTACTAATTATACTTTGACAATAAATAAAACTTAACTCTTTGTCCGAGTGAGTTTATTTAAGTAGGCGAGGAAAACAAACTAACATATAGAACCATTAGCAGATTTTGTGTCTGTTCTGTTATTTATATTTAATCAGTATTGTTATTATACTGAATATGAGACGAACGTCACTGACTCTACGGTCTCCAAATCCAAATCACTAAGTAGACTATTCTAAAATAATTAACTTACTAATACTAATACTACTGCTATGTTATTAACGGGATGTTCATAAACAAGGTTTTTCAATTGATCCGTCCACAACTTAACTATGTAGTGTACTACATGTAAACTATACTCCTACACTTGTGTGTTGATGAACAGTCAAAAATCAAAGTTGTAATTATATAAACACGCGTAGAATGCTAGAATCCGTAGAAACAGATTTATTGTATTTCTTGGTCTTGATTTTGCTTCTAGTAGATTTAGAACGAGTTCCTTTAATTGGGATGAATTCCATGTATGCGTTGCGATGAGGATATTGTTGTCTTGAGACAATGATAAGCAATAGGTAGCTAGTAGGCTCACTTGGACTTTTGGTGAGGACGGGTCCAATCCAAGCAATATGTACTCACAGGTCCACTGCCAAGGATGAACTGAACAGGTAGGGATTCATGGCCAAGGCTAACAGTTATTGCAACCCCCGTACGACCGAAGAACAGAATATCAGTACCAGTACACTACAATACAACATATCCATACACATTACTTAACTTACATTACATACATACAACAGTACATAACTAAACTACAGATAAATACAGAAACATACGCTATTCCATGCTAGATACCTAGATACAACAATCCAACCGTTTGAACGTTCCATCCATCCATCCTTCCTTCTATATCCAGCAGCATACAATAGCATAGCAAAGCAAAACTAAAAGCAACTAACTCACTTACACTACTTTACTGCTTACATGGAATACTGAATAATACAATGCAATGCACGTACACATAGATTGCTGAATACAAGTTACAATACAATACCTACAGAGGTAATTCCAACTCCAACTAAACTTGAGGAAAACCAACCCCCATGCATCTATGAATACATACTTTGCTTATCTACCCGGAGGACACTGACAGACAGACAGGTACTCTCTCATCTATTTAATTCTCTTTTTCGTTTTAGTAGCCATACATGCTATGTAGGTATGTATATTGTGTACAATGCAATGGCTTAACTTTACTTAAGCCTTATTAGCTAAGCTTATGCACCTACCTACACAATATGCTAAGGATTGACTTGACTTCGCTTCAATGCAGTTCGCTTACTTGCAATACAATATATTATAGCTTCACCATTTATGTACTTAACTAACATGTTCCATAGTAGTCAATGATACCACTTCTTAACCCATTGGAATATTTACCCCTTCGCCATTTTAATCCCTCCACTCTTTTTCTCTGACTTTTTACCCCGTGATATATATAAACTAATGCTTCAACAATCAAAATATGACTTTTCCAATATTAATAGTTAAAAACCCGTTGGCAGAAGAGACCGGGGAAAGAAAGAACTTCTGAAGTTTATTTTGGAACACTTTTGAAATATAATGCTGAAGCTTGCATACACAATACTTAGAGACGTACAGAGATTGTCCAAAAGTGAAATAGAGAAAAGATCCGAGGACTAAACACCCAAAGAGCCAAAATGATGAAAGGGTAAAGAGTCGGAGTTGTTAAGAAGTTGAACCTTACTCAATGTACTGTTCGTACTGAAGAATCCAATGTCATGGTTTGCAAACGTATCTGCTCCTCTGCCATTATTTCAATTCCATGAGAAATATTATATACACCCTGTTTTCATCTATTCTTTACATCTCCTATATGTATAAGTTATATCTCCTCTTCTTTATCTGTACTAAATACGTATTTAATAGTTACAGATATGCAGGTTAATATAATTCTATGGTATTATCAATAAGTCATTACCAATAATGCACTAATCCTATTCGCTCCCTTTTCATTCAAATACAATTAGAGTAAAGGAATCTCCGATTATTTCGATGCTACCACAATTCAATTTAAACTTTATTTGCAACACGTATTACATTAGTAGCTATGTATCCAAAATCCAAAACAATAGTACCTATGGATTGAGAATTTTAATACCTACCCACTTTAGGTGTCCAAAACAATCAACTTTTATTTTGTGCACGTACCTAGAAACGTACCTAGGGTTTTATAAAAACCTACAATTTATGCAATACCACAAGAGATCCTCATGTTATTGTTTTATGGCATACAAATCTCTCAATCGTTAAATTGCAAAATTAGGCCCACTTTTAATTATAATTTGACATTCATTTCATTAGACGATATCATTACTTTCAGGTAAGGAGTTCATTTGCAGAAATAAATATTCTGTCATGAAGGTACCTAACTAATACAATTACCTGCCTATTTAATAGGTAATAAATGTTTGCAACTTTCAACCATTGCACCCCTGCCATAATTGCTAAAATTTAAATAACAAGGACTGCGACTAAACTGATACCTATATTGACTGACTGCCACAACAATATTGTTATCAAATGCAGTCTAGTCAAGCCAAGACAGTTTTACGGTCTCATAACATTGCATTATAATGTCAAGTTTAAGCTTCTAATCATGTTTAGCCAAAACAAAAGAGCACCTGTCCAGTCCACCGCCCTATAGATACCTGGTTGTCCTATCTCTAGATGTAAATACACAAAGACAATAGGAATTGGCATTTTTGCACGGTGAAAACTAAAACACTATACTATAAAAGTATAAAGTATCGCTTCTACTGCATTTGTACTGCTATGATGTCGTAGCCACAGTACAACCACAACTATCGTGTATGTATACATAATGTATAACACATAACCAGACCAACAACGTAACAACATCAACAACAATCACTTGGTCCGACCAGACCAGAGCCAGGCCAGAACCAGAAGAATGAAGTGAATGCAACCTTAACAAAGGGTTGGGGCTTCGGAGATGCTTTTCCACTGGCTTGACATGGCATGCTTATAATATTATAGCAAAAGCACTTTCCCGTAGATAAACTCAGCTTCATCCTCATCTGCTCATCTCAAATACATCCATTGCAGTGTAGTGTAGTGCCTATCTCTAAGCTTACTTGATGTTGATGTTGATGCGATTAAAATGCTGATTATAATTTGTAATTGTAAACATACTAGCTACATGTATAGAATGGAATATGATGGAAGTTTTTATTGTTCTATGAAAGCGTATCTATGAAATAAAATAATACAAGTTTTGTTTTGAATACTATTTGTACATGGATGTTGCATTGTATTGTACAACTGCAACTACGTGTATTTAAGTAGGTAGTTGTAGTTGGTTCGGTTCTAATTCTAATACTTACTGTGGATTGTGTAAACGTAGGTAATAATAATTCAGTGCATAAAGCGTTAGCTAAAATCTCTGTAGAGATCGAGATGGAAAGGAACGGAGCCATGAAAAGTTTTTGTTTTGTTTGTTGCTTTGACTTTGGCTTTGATTTTGCTCTTGCTTGGCTGCTATGATAAAACGATGGATGGAATGCATTGAGAATCATTCTGTGTACAATATACACATTAGCTATATTATAGATAAATGTATAAGTGTACGTATAAAGCTCTTATAATGAGAACAAGTTAAGCCAAAGTCAAAGTCAGCTCACTCACGTAAGACACTTACATATTATTTTGTATTAGGTATATCTGTATTACGTATTTGTAGCTATTTTATAGTTATTATTTACTTGGAGCTACAAAGCATAGGCTAAGCTTAAGCTAAGGTAAGATGAGCAGACTGCGTTGTTTATTATTAAGTGAGGCAAAGCAAGACATTTAGTCTTCAGACTTGAGAAGACTCGCTTACTTGTATACTTGTTTGTATCTGTAGTTTGCTGAATGCAACGCAAATTACTAGGTAATCGCAGGTGTACGAAACTCCTTACTTAATCTTCTGATATATACTGGTTCCTTAAAAAAGTTTTATAAAGTTGTTTTCGCAAAGATTCGCAATACAATGCAAATATATGTATTGTATGTTTATATATTATGTAGGTAGTACTGGTAGAGACTTATATCATAGATATCTGTTGTCGTCCTTTTAGTTGTTTAGTATGTAGTTATGTTGTACTGTAGTATATTATTTGTTATGCTTATTGTATTCTATTCTACAGTATTATTATTTGGTATTTGTGTGTCTTTCTGGTTGCATTCCCTGTTTTTCAAGCGAGTTTTAATTCTACTTGACTTTGACTCCCATCTCAACCTAACTAGTTATTCTATCTTCTTCCATGTTATTTTCTGTGCCAAATATTCATCTCTCTTCTTCAACAACAAAAGAACATTAAACTGTATTGTTGACTGCATAATACTTCACTTACTATATCCTCTCTTCCTTTTTTACTCCCGTAACGAGTTTACTTTTATATTATATTTATATTCGTAAGACGGACATGGTACACTTACCATCAGGAAATTTATACTGTATCAGTGCATTTATCTTCTATTGTAAAGATTCTAGCAAACATTACAATAAACACATTATACTTACCTTTTACATACAATACACTTGTGTAGATATGTACTTTTGATTTCACACAGTACAGGAATGGACTCAAATATTATGACAATTCCTCTGCTAAATAAGATTAAATGACGTATTTTAAAAATTTTGAATATCCTCAGAGGTACATTACATACATTTTAGATTTTAGCAACAAAAGTAAAATTCGTTCATAAATGTTAAACCCTGTATCGCTTTAAACTTCCTTAATTGTTTCATCGAAATTAACGCATTACACAATGAATTAATAAAATATTAGGATCAACGTATGCATTAGCATTTCCTAATAATAATAATAATGGATTCACTTAAATTATATAAACAATGATTGTTTTTAAATAAACATTGAGCATATTATAATTATAACTCGCAATACATATAAGCTTCTGTCAAAGTGATTTAGTAGGCATTTCCAGGAAGCTGATACATTTTGCAAGGCAAAATAATTGTGAGCTACACATATGTACTACCTATCTACTCCCTATATTTGCTATGTTTAATACACCTTACCAGAACAGAGGAGAACACACTTTTATTAAAGTTGAAAGTACGTATGTAATCAAATCGTCATAAAAAGCCATCCATTTAACGCTATGTATTAGATTTATGTAAGCGTCGTACGATGAAGTACTAATTATATTACAAATTACGATAAGCAGCTTGAAGGGCGTTATATTTATGAGTTTATGACGGATACTGAACTGTGATGCAAATGATATTAATAATCAATGACCGATGCTAATGTTTATGTGGCCTTTGTACCGTTTACATAACGAAGAAACTTACCATACTTAAGAAATAATTTAGTTCATAGTATCAACTAAATAGGTACCTAATGCAGCTAACGAAACAATGGAACTATTGGGTAGGTCGTAGATATTAGGTCGTTAAAAATTATTAAAAGTATTTTACATACATTCAGGAAAGTAATAAAATAGAAATGATTTAATTATCGTTATTTTTGATGGATCTTCAGTATTTTATATATATGAAAAGGCTTGTTACAGATACGTAATACATTTAGATTTGAGCACCATAATCATATCATAAAGTGTTTGTGATAGATTAATGTGAGTAATTAGTTATGTGTGCAGATAGCAATAAATTTTAAAAGGCATGACTTCAGTTAAAAAGTGGAAGTAGTTAAATGCTGCTAACGTTCCAAAGAAAAAAGATAATGTTCATTTCTCGTAGTGTTCTGGTGGTGTCTCTGAATTTTATAACGTATAGTGATATTATTTGGTATAATTTAAAGGCTCTTCTATTCTGAGCTAGCTCCTCCATAACAATTGCATTGCATCCATCCACTTATTACTGTGTGAAAGAGGATTAAGTTTCTTGTGCTCCTCTACGGTCTGGCTAGCTGATAAATATCATGATCAGAGACAGAGAAGTTTTTCCGAGGAATATAATCGAGGATAATGGATTGAGATTGAGCTTGGCATTAAGTGAAGGTATCTATGCTACACTAGACTGCACTACGACTACAATACACTACATTGCACGACATTACGTTACATTAGACTACATAGCTAAGCATTAGAATTAGTAGTACAGGTAGAGGAATCTGCTTGCAAATGTTATGTGCTGTTATTTGAACGAGTGAGAGAGCTCCTGAGAGCCAAGGCAAGTTGATCGGGTTGAAACAACGTTTTTCATTTCGATTTCCACAGAAGGTCAATGGCACGGTTACATAAGGATGAGGATGAGACTCAACTCAACGCAACACAACACAACTCAACTACTTACATGTGATAGAAGAATCCGTTACGCAAAGAATTTTTGTAATTGTTACACTCAGTGTTTTATCGTCACTGTATCTCGCTTTTCGATTTCATTTCAGGATCTGGACACCGTTAAAATTCAGAAAGTAAACGCAAGCCAACTCACTCGCTTTAGCTTAACCACTTTATTTCTTCATTCTTTTTATGTATTTATACATTAAATATAATAAAAGTTCCTTTTTCCTAAACGATGTAGATATGCATTACATCAGCAACATCCACATACATACAAATAGAAATAATATTATTACATTATTACTGTTAAACTAGATAGTGAGTCTATGTAACATTGCTAGATACATCCTAATCATATAATACTTAACTTACCTGCGCTACTTACTACCAGATGTATTGTTTATCTTCCTTTATATATTATTAAGATATACAAATGTACCCCCTTACCCATACCATATCATATCAGTCATGAATACACCATTTTATACTTACAGACCTTGTAGTTTTTAAAGAATGTCTTTATTATTATATTATCTTACTGGTACGTAGAAGCCAAAGTCAGTATAAAATGTAGATATTATTTATTATTTATATTTATATCTATAAAATCCTTAGCAGACTCTTTTCATTCGTGTGTATGTATGTGTAAGGAGTCTTATTAGCTAATTGCGCACAAGATTACATGGCAAAATGTTTATTGTTATTGTCAATAGGTTCATGTGACTTTTATTGCCAATAAAGAATCCAACTGTACTTCAAATGACAATGCTCATCATAATATGACACCAGCCAAGCTTAAACTACTGTGGAATTAAACATTAAGCACAATCCGTATAAACATTCCTTGAGTCAAAGCATAAAGCGTGTTTTCATCTACTTATTTACTACGAACTACGTTATGTTATTATTGTATTAGTATGTATATATTTATTTGTACCCACTGTAATAGATATGCAAAAGCTAGAGGTATATCTATTAAAACTGTTGCATAGTAAATACACAGAGTAATTGTACACAGTACGCCGCAAGAACTCAAAACCAGAACCAGCAAAGCCTGTATTTTTGCACATTTATTTTAGATCCTTAAAAAGAGCACAACACAATGAGTAAACAGTGTAGTGTAGCCAAAGCCAAACTAAAAGTATAGTTTATATGCCTATGATTACATGTAATACTTCTTTTCTATCAAACTAAGTTCATAACACCCACATTATTCCCACTGAACTGACTAGAAATACAAAACAAGACGAGTCTTAACTACGGAAGGAAGATAAACCGCTAATGAACTTCCTGAATTAGTCTCTTTCTCTCTCGTCCGTATTTCTTTCTTGTTTTTCTCGAAAACCTGTAGTGCACTCTTCTCTTACGTAAGTAAACGAATGTGGAATTATAATGTAATTCCTTATAGAAATGCTCAACCAAATAAATCCAAGCCAAGCACACGCAGTGCTAAACAAAACTTTGTTTTGCATAGCAACACGTACTATTTATGCACTAGCGAGAAAGCCATTTTACTTACATAATAAGGCAAACCTTCACTGTTTTAATTGTAATTTTACTTAACAGCAATCAACTTCGTAACACTCATCATATTTAGCAAACTAAACGATGCTTACATTTCCATACATGACAATGCTTAAACTCATTCCGAGGAAGAAGCATAATAAAGAGTTTCATATGAGTTTGTAATTAAGCGAAGCTACATATAATTATAATACATAAGTATTACTATGCGTAATAATAACAATTAAACATACCAGTCGAATTGGGAGGATTTTCCTATAATATCATGGCAATGTTCTGCTTTAGGCTGTGTCTATCATCTACATACACATTAAAAGAATGTAAGTACAGTGAACACATAATTTATTTGTTAGCTGTCGTTTTGACATGGAACTTGGATTTTTGCTGTTTTGTTTTTAACTCCCTGTAAATGATAAAATAGTTGTTTCTATTTCCATGTAAATGTCATTAATTGCATTTCCCTTCCTTTGTGTCCCTCATCCAATGCTACAAGTTACAATTTGCTAAGAAACCAGATAGAAAATTAATTGTAAAGCAAAGTGAGACAACACACAGTGAGTGATAGTCTTTTTCCTTTCTTAAAATGCAACGGTAATTTTTGTTAAGTAATGACACACGGTGCAAAGGAACGGGGGAGGTTGTATTTGGTTGTACTTTTATTTACTTACACTACACATCACTGTACCACACATAATTGCACTAATACAAAACACTCCATTTGATAGGACAACAGCAAAGCATTTGTGATATTTGCTTTTCAAAATACCATTATAATAATAATACAGTAGATAGGTATCATTAGTTGTTTAGGTTGGTAGTTTTAGTAGTTTATAGTACTGTACATATTTTTACATATGAAAGTATTTTTATTTTCTTTATCAATAGGTGGAGAATTTATGGGCGAGGAACGAACACATTTTGATAAAGGTCTGAACAATAGGTAATAGTATAATAAGAACAGATATATCCAGATACTCGGGTTTTCTGCAGACAAGAACTATATTGTAACATTTAAAGAACTTTTGTATGCAAGTATATAAAACACAACATATAACATAAGTGCTAACACGCTGATATTGTAGATAGATATGTGAACTTATTAATATGGTCACATATTTGTCAATATGTAAATGTGTATGATAGTCTCACCCAGACTCTTAAAATCGTGAACTGTAAAAGAAAAAGACAATTTAATTCCTTTTCTGAGAGATAATGGTCGTTTACTAAGTCGTTTACTATCAGTCGACTTGACTTGACCCTTTGTCCACTCAAAAGCTCAATCTGGATCTACCTGCTCCTGGAGCCAGGCCACACTTAACCAATAAACAAACCTTTACAGTTCTAAAAATGTACTTTGAGTTTTAAGGTGATAGTGACATGAACGAGTGTTCATTCCCATGTCAAATAATAACCATTAGTTACTTTATGAGTTATTTCGTATAACCAAATTCAAATGAAAACGTACACCCATGCACTTTTAAGTGTACTGTCGCTACAAAACTATCAATAAGTTCGTCTAGAATTTAACCTTATGGCTGTATGCTTCCAAAAATTATGTAGATGTTAATTTCGCTTAAGTACATGTAACCAGCATTTCTATACCAAAATGTTGTCTGAATGGAAAATTTTCTATTTTACTAACAGTGTACCAAAGTCCAGCCTCTAAACGATTCCTCAACCCAAGTCGACAACTCTCCTCAAAAATGCTTAACTTGGTATATGTTTACCTAATATTATAATGTATGTATATCTGTACTTTCTTTAATATACTAGTATTGAATATATAGGTATCAGTAAATACAGTATGCCATTGAATTGGTTCTCTGTTAAATCACGGACAGTAAATAATGCACCAGTCAGGATAAAGATAGATTAGCAGCTTGGGTTGAATGCTACCGTTTCCAAAATAACTACATTTATTGTCAATTGGAAAATCTGAACCCTTTTCGCTGGGCAGGCATTGCATGTTAGTTGAGTTGAAGTCACTTCAGTTCAGTTTCAAATATCATTTCGTTTCAATGCTTTGTTTATCGAAGGCAAACTATATGAAAATTACTCGGAGTCAATGTATCGAATGCATTATATTATAATATTATAGTATATGTATAGGTATACATAAATAAATAGTATGAATCCCCATCCCGCAACATCGTGATAGTAATTAAATAAATATAAACATAAAGAGTTATTGTATTTATTTTGTTGTCTTGTCCTTAAGGACGTAAGTAACATTTATTTGTGCATCCACTTACTTCATATTTAGAGAAATTAGTCCTTTTTACAAGCATTATTGCTCTAGCAGTAATTTAGTTGACCGTTTCTAATCTAATTTTAGAAAACTGACACTAAAAATGCTGAAGCTAAGCCCAAAATCAACTCATTTTTCTCTACGGTACTTGAATTCGTGAAGGTCTTTGTACAGTAAATACTTTTGGTAAGGAATATTAATAAAACATTAATATTTTCTACTGGACAATAATACATACATAGTATTGTTGTCCCCATAATTCTTTCATAATGCAGACAATAACACACTACTACTTATCAGTTTCAGTAATAAATACTGTTAATTGCTAAAGCTCCATCTTAATATCTTAATATTTTTGCATCTCATTGTCAGTGCAATATTATATTTTTGATGGAGATATTTTGTCTTTTATACAGAACTGAAGAAAAGACTCTATTAATGTATTTATTATGTTGCTATGATTTGTAGCACTTTTGTTATAACAGGTCTGTATCTATATGTATTGCATTTAGACATCAATTTTTTAAAATTATATCTGTAATTGTGCCATGCTTGAGTTTAAGTACTAGGGATTCAATTCGTCAACTCTACTACAAATACAGGTTCAGTTTATAACTATAAAATATCCCATTGGAGTAAAGAGTAAGCGGCACGTAGCTGTAGGGGTGGAGATATTATATACAATGACTTATTTTCTTATGAATCTCATAGCTATTAGAAAAGCAAGAGCATTATATAGGCAAACCAGTTTGCTTCTTTAAATTGCTATAGACAATTTGAATTTTATGAATGCCTAGTTTAATATAATTTCTTAATACGTTGTTTCTTGAGTTTGGTGGTGGCATTGGAATTGTCAACAGCTATATGAGACAGTAAATATTATATAGCTGCGGAACAGAGTTGTCCGCCTATTGGTTTTATTATAAGACGTTTACTTACATCTACTTACGCACGCAGAGTTTGTCAGCAGAGGATGTGAACTGAAACGGGAGTGGAATGGACAAGACAACTGCGGACAATAGCACTTCGGTTGGCTGAATGGGTACTTCTCTTGTCTCAAGAAGGGCCCTAGTGAAGGCTTCTTTTGTAAAGAGATGGAAATCGGATATGAAATGGAAAACCCAACGATTTGTTGGCAGACTGTCATAAAGAGTATACATAACTAATGCATGCATACATGCTAGATGAATCTTAAGGGACCGGAATATATTAAGAGCTCTAGTGTATATACTAGAAGTGTACACTTAGGATATTAATACTTAAGTATATAACTAAGGCAGGCGTGACATGGAAAGACAATGAAAGCATTGCGCTATGCTTCTAGTGCTATCTGAATATTATTTTGGGAACATTTTCGAAATTACAAGTAATCCAAGGTCAAGGAACCAAGGACTCACCTCTTCCCAGGTAGAATCCTAAAATCAACACAAAAGTTTTCAATTTCACTTTCCACTCTCTCTCCCTAATAAACATTTAATAGTTTAGCAACGGTTTGTATACTGTACCTAAACGAAATGAAAATGCGGATAATGTTACCAACCTACTCTAGATACTCTACTTCTCCGTAGTTACTTACTTGAAGAGTGGATTTTACTATTCCATTCCAAAGCACAATATAGCTATAAAAGTTTAGTTAGGCTAGGTTATGTTTTCATATGGAAAAGGTTCATTCTTCAGATGTATGTACATATATTACACTTGAAATGTTTTATGTACGTAATAAATACGGGCAGGTAGGTAAAGCAGAAAAGTTCTATAAAAATATTTTAGTAGTGCACTCTGCACTCTAACAATAAGACGACCTCCCAGCTGCTCAATTATACTTAACATGGCACCTTTCCGATGGATGCAATTCAACAAGGAAAGATGAACTTCCGTAATATACTCAACTACCTCAACTTAAGTAAGGAGGAAGGGAGGTATTATCTACATAGGTAAATAGTTGGTACACATTGCATTGGAGTGCCAGCTTTTAAAGTCTTCATTCCATTATTTAATCTTATTATACAAGTGCAAGACAAAACGTGAGAAAAACCAAAGATGTTCACTTCAGTTCAGCTCACTTAAGTTTGACAGAGATAATCACAATTCATATCTGTGCGTTTTTAAATCATAAAGAGTTAGGGTTATGATCTAATCTAGATTTAATCCGTTATGCATAAAATTTAATAAACTTCAGTCCAGAGCATAACGCTAATAAAAAGTCATCAAAAAGTAAATCGTGGTTGATGCTAAGTATAGAAATATATAGAAATATTTGGATCTAGTGCAAATTACTTTCTTCTTTTATTCCATTTTGGCAAAAATTTCTCATTTCAACATATCATTAGTATATAAATCATGTAATACTACATGTACGCGTACTATTACATGCCTTGAGAAAATTAGCATAAAATTCAACTGTTGCAAGGCGTGTATTATGCAATACATAACTAAATACCTATCTCAAATATACCGTTGTTCGTTAGTTTATTAAAGTTACAAGGGTTGTTTAAAGATGCTACTTCTTTATATGCTCACAAATCTTCACTTTTTAAATTTAACAGCCAAAAGATATAATTTTATAAGCCAGTAGCAATCTCCCGTAAAATATAATTAGCGTTTATTTGGCAAAAAGGGCATCAAAATTAATTTAGGTATGTATATTCAGTAGATGTTATTTCCTTTTTTCTGAACCTACCACAGCGTCAATCATATTTGTAATTCTAGTTCGAAATGTTAACCACCTTTGCTTCAAAATAGTAACAAATATGCATAGCCTTTCTGCACATTATATTACTCTATTATATATGCAACTATTTCTGTCCTGTTCAATGCACAATGGAAATATGTAAAATAGTTGCAGTTGTAGGATGCAGCTGCATGCATCCCTTCCTGCCACACACACCAGTAAAGGTTTATAATAAAAGAATACGGATTCTATGAAAAAGTTGAAACAGGCCACATGGAAGTCGAATATTGAACAGAATCTCGCACAATAAATCGTACGACATGCTGGGATATGACAAATCTACACGAAGCATCTTATATATTCAAATTGAACGGAAAATGACCTCAAGTTTAGCACACAGCCGAGCCGAATGGTGACAATGTGCTCATGTTTTGTATCATTTACAGATGATAGCGTAATTAAAGAAACATAATGACAGGTAATAATAATTAATTTTTATTGATTTACATATTAAAATCCCTGTTTGGCAGTGGAAGTCGGCCTAGCAATGCGACTACGATTGTGCGTCGTTCTTCTAAAATCATCATTATCATGCATAATATTATCTATACGTAAGTAATTATGATTTATGAGTATCTGCAAAATTACACGGCGTTTGGCGACACAAGTCAAAATCGTGAATAACATAAAACTTAGTATGTATAAATAACAAAGCAATTAATATTTCAATCAACCAACTATAATATAATTAATAACCATGGAACGTAAATTTAAGAATTAATGTTAAGCAAATGAGCTTATACTCCTTCTTACACTAGAACCATTTTATGGAGTCATTGCACTTAATGTCTCTATGATGGTCTCGTTAATGTCAGTTAATCTATGGGTGAGTACATACGCACATAAACATTCAATTCTTACGCTAGTTACAAGTGCAATGAATTTTTATTACATTTAAATAGTTATTGCTATTTCTGGTATTCCTGCGGGCTCCTTAATAAAAGGAAAAGCAATATGATTTATCTGCGCTGCAAAATGACCGCTACTATTAACTATTCTAAAGGGGTCAAAGGATTTACAATTAGCATGTTTTCATCCTTCTGCTGCTTAATAAAGAAGCTTACGCAGTATGAAGCGTCAATTATTGGATGTATCAACTTTATTTCAATCTCCTATATTATTATATATAATTTATATATTATTCTCAAAATAAACCATGCAATTAGCTGTAAATAATCCTAATAATAATATTCGGTCTAAGCAAATTTAAAATTTATTTTACCAAATTCCAGCCTATTTACTTTAAATATACGTAGTATTTTTTTGTGTACTACAAACAAGGAAATTCCAAATGCTATAAAATACATATAAGTATTTAGTTTCAATTAGGTAGTATATACAACAATTAAGAATGAACTAAACCTTCAAAGCTAGCAGATTTTAGTTTATGTATTTACTCAATTACAAATATGCGCACAGGACTCCGTCTGAGTATTACAGAACATTATGTAGGGAAAATCTCATTGTAATGTGGCACATAAGGGCATTAGTCGCAATAGTAATAAAGTGTTGTTGAGTTTAGTTTAGTTTAGTGTGTAGTAGTATCACGATGTCATGGTGCAATGTTTTGTGTACGTATAGCGGTTCATGCATGAAAATGTAAGTAAACTCAAAGTGAACTGAACGGGCTTGGTCTGCCTTAGCATGCCAATACGTAACTTAACTACCTACTACCTACGTTACATTACGTTACTTATTTACAATAGAAGTATTAAAGTTAGTTGGTCGAGTCCGGGCAGAATAAACGTAGGATGATTATTAGTTAGTGTGATGTATCTGTAGATGTACGTAAAATGAAGCCAAGTCAAAACCAAAACCACATAAATGTTCGTCTCATCTTCTTATAACTTACACTAGCACTCGTAGTTAAATGAAAAAGACATACAAGCATTAAATAATAGGGCACAGCGTAATAATACATATTTCATATATTTTCCATCTAGTAATAAGCCAGGAACTGCTCTCACTGTCTTATTGCCCACTATTCATTGCTCTTCCTCCGCTTTGCTTACATAACATAAAAATGCTGTATCTGTATATAGGAAATTGACATGTAGGTAGTAGGTACTAAATATTCCCTATATAGTGTAGCGAAGCAGTTATGTTATGTATGTTAGGTTGTGTAGAAGTCTCATCTTGTTTTCTCACTCACCTAGTCTCAAGTTTACATTTTAAAGCGACATCCACATCCACATCCACAAATTGTACACATAATACAGAAATCCCACTCCGCTACAATATAATATAAGAATAAAATGAACCGATTGCATTGCCATGCTAGAGTCTATAACTAGAGAGAGTATTAGGCTAGTAGTTGTTGTAAGCTAATAAGACAAGGGAAGGTAGACATAGACAATAGTGTAAGTAAGTACGTTCTACATACATGTTGGTAGGTAAAAGCTACCTTTACTTTACTTACATCAATATCACAACCATCATCATCATCATCTTTACATGTGTGGTATATAGAGTAAACCTTCTAGAATACTTATATTAATACTGTGTACTGTGCACTCGTAGAAAGCAGACTTAAACCAAGAAAGTGTTCTTCTTCTGGTACATATAAATCAGTGAAGAGTAAAATTCAATGGAGGAGGCAATGTTTAGCTTTGTAAAGAGTATAAAGTAGAATACACGACTGTAATGCAATGCAATGCAATGGCATGACAGTGAGAAGAGTCAGGGAAGGGTAAAGGCACTCCATACTTGACAGGCAGAGCAGACCAAAGCAGGGATGGATGTTTACCATGTAGAATAGTACATAATATGTATAGGTAAGGTAAACCTCACCGGGCAGACCCTCCCTACCATTAGCATCCAACCGAAGAACCAGTCAAGTCAAGCCAAAGCCAACTCATCTTCCGTCTCATCATAATAAAACATAACCACAGGCGTAGCCGGCCAATGACCCTTCCACTTCCATTGCTTATTCTTCTTCGTTGGATTGTTGCGTGTGACTTCCTGGTTTCGTCCTCAAGTGGCACCAATGCGGAAGCAGGTACCGTTGTTCTTCCCAATATACCAAACGAATCCAACCATACCATACATACATTACATAAATCTACACATTGGTACACTATATACACTACACTACAACTACATCCATGTATTCACTAAACTAAATCACACACACACACATCCACATTATTACACACAGAACCTCTATTTTCCATGTATGTACACATTATGATGTTACACACTTACCTGTAATGTAATGTAGTTGAGTAGTTACCAGGCCAGATTAAATTTAAACTACAAATGCATGATATCTTTAATGTTACGTCTATTATGTATACAATAACCAAATAGCCAAACGAAACTCTAATATTATACGGAGATAAAACCATGCTAACATCATACATAACTATAACCTAACAAAGGAAGCTGAACTGATGTAAAATATATAGAATGTGCCATGCTCCATGTAGTGCCCATAATATTTCTATAGCCAAATTACTTAATGTAAGCCAAAACCGAAGGGAAGGCAACGCAACGTTAGTCAGATAAGTCAACTAAACCTGGTCAACTAAGCACTCAACTTTTGCAAGCGTTAATAAAGTAAAATTAACATTGCAGATACCATAATAACATAAAAATATCTGCTCTGCCTGTACGTGTGGAATAGATGCATGAAGATATTATGGAATAAATACTTCACTGTAGTTCACACATTTAGATTATGTGGAAAAGAATAGATGGATGAGATGAGGATGAGGATGAGATCAAGATACTTACTTAACTAAATATAGGAAAGAATGAATTCAAATTCAATTGGCTGAGGAGGAGGATGACTGAGGCTATAGCTACAATATTCAGTCAGTCAGTTTGCAGGTATATATTTATCTATTCCCATATTATTCTCACATACTCAGTGACTAGGCAAAGCAGATGCAGCTAATAAATACTACAACTACCACTATTCCCTATTATCACCACATTATGTGTACTGAATGCATTATATTACATTAAACTACAACTCATCGCATAAATAACTATTTATTCCATACTTATTAACATACCATCATCATCAGCTCACATGCATACATTTTAGCAATACAGCACACAAACACATTTATAACTTTATTTGCTACAATCATTAGCAGGAGGAATCCTATTTAACTACATGACACATGAATAATTTTTTCTTAAACTATTTTCCATTGAGTTCCTATCCTACAATATGGATGTATTAATACGTAGTATTGTGTATTATTACACAATAAAGATATATGCATGTATGTAGTATGCCGTAGATTTCATTTTCCTCCATACTTATACAAAATAAAACAATTGTTTTATTTATTTATATAATAATATACTCTTCGTAATACAAATCTTGTTATAACTACTTAGTTTTCTGGAAGCCACTATAAAAAGCACTAACTTAGGGCACCTAAATAAACTACTAACATCGTTCTGGGAATATTGTCGATATTATAATTATTATTCCTTGCATAATATGTTATAGATATTTGTATGAGCTTATGTGTACTGTGTACATATATAATATTGTCTCAAAGTACAAGTACAAAAGACAGTACAGATTACAGACAGGTACTAAACTAAACTTACTAAACTAACTACAACTATTAATACTCGGTCGTATTGCATAATTCATAATCCTTATACATAATACATGGGTGACATATTATGCATATTATATTAGTACGTCACACACTAACATAACAACATAACTGGATATCCACGGCAATCCTATTTATTTTGCTAACACACTTACCTGTACTTGTAGTAACGTCATCTTCCCAACTGGCAATTGACACCGTTTTTAACACTTATGAATCTTTTGCATTTATGGTGTACCAATACTAATAGCAAATTCAAATCGTGTTTAAATCAAAGTACCTAACTGCGCAGCTAAACCTATCATTTTGCATTTTCCTGCAAACTCATGTTGTTTCCATCTATACAAGTATTATATAATATTATAACTCACTGATTCTGTATGAACAAGCTGCTACCTATACAGCAATAAATAATAAAACATACTTACAGGTAAACATATAAGTAAATAGTATAGCAATGCTTGTAATGAAACGTATTTTCAATCCTAACGTTTTACAAGGGTACTTAGCACTTGTTATTTCCACTTAACAAAATTAAATAGCTTTACGATGTGTCATTGCTCATTATTATTACCATTGCCATAATATAATAATACTAACGTCTCTAAATCCGGGCTGCATAGCAGGTAAACGTGTTTCCAAATTTGACATGATTAAGGAAACCGTTTACCAAACGAATCCCTTGCCTTTTAGTAATTATATGTAATTATAAAAGGTGAAATACGAAGAATGAAATTTAAAAACTATTTATAGATATTCAGCTCAGTAAGTAAAAACAAATAAACCACTAGTATAATGAAAAATTATTTGAAAACGAGCATTTAAGAATATCATTTAAAAATGTAGAGTAAATAAATGCACTAAGTTTTTCAAATATATAATTTTTTTATTTCTTGACATACAGTTGTTTGCATTTAATTTTGGCTTACACTATACTAAATGTACATACAACTAACAAATGTTTCTTAAATAGGTACCAAAATTAAACACTCATTACAGTTAATGATTAGTTCTGGAAACTACTTAGCAATTAATTTATCTTAATACATTTTTGTTAGCACCTGCAATACAAGTAATATTGTAAGTCTGAAAAATGTACGGTAATTACGATAAATTAGTTGACATTACATGTATTTATGGGTTTTTAATGTCATAAATATTTTTAGCTATCAGAGGGACTTCCAGTTAATCGAGAGCTATTTATTTTCATTTATCTAATTAAGTTCTTTTAATAAAGTAGTTAGCGCGATTAATGTAAGTAGTAATGACCTTTGCATTTCCACAACGGTATTTATCTGTATATTCCATTTTTAAAAGGAAATGTATAATATCTATGTTTGCTTTGAGAGATAAGCAGGACACTATCTACAAGTGTGAAGGTTGAGAAACTGATGGTGAAAGTTACAATGGGCTTTAGTAGGTTTGAATTAAGGATTTCAATTTCAAGTAACGGGTACATACTGTTAACGGTTAATTGTGGCTAATATCAGAAATTACACTACCTACTGTTGTATTTTCGCATAGTGTATTGCATTAAACGGGTACATTCGTATACGATGCACAATACACAGAGCATACGGCAATGTAGCAGCCCACAGCTTATGTAATATTACGTAGACGTAAAGCTACGAGAATCAACTGCTATATTATGAAGACAAGTAGTACATAGAAAGGTACAATGAGGATAATACGATGAGGATGCATGCAATGCAATGATGGTGTTATATTATTGTACAGGTTATACAGCTATCTACTTACACTTTCTTGAATGCTCTTTGGTAGCTCAGAAAGAATTATACTTAACCTAGGTAATTCGGTTTAATTTAGATTCCTTATATCCCGATTAGCACAATTCAGTGATGAATTTTTGGCATGGTGTTTTTAAGGGTGACCACTTTTAAAAAAAATACATAATGGTTATTATTATTCTTAAAAGGTGAAAAATTACCGTTATTCCTCCTATAATGACAAGAATTACTTTGTTATAAGTATAACTATTTTATTTTAAAACGTTATCCACTATTTTATTTTATTTGTCACTCCTAATTATAGATTATCGTATGTTTCTCCCTTGCTTAAATATTTTTTAATTAAATGGTGCATTTACATATACATGATATATATATGAAATTATTTATCTGTTAATTGTTCCACTCTAGGATTATTACAGTTACTGCTATTAAAATACAAAATCTAATGGTAAGCAGTTTTTCCTCTTGTCCATATTTAGTATCTTATATGAATATAGGTATATATTGTAGTAATAGATAAACTTTTACTGAAAATTTTTGTTGATGTTTATGTAAAACAAATGCATGGCGTACTGGGGTATCAATGTGTCTTTAGCCACTATTAAATAAATAAGACAAATAAGGATGACAATACCTGTAGTATCTCTGTGTGTGTCTCGAAACCAGATATATTTGTATTAAAGTAATAAAACCCTCTATAGCCAATTTACTGATACTTTGTGTAACAACTTGGAAAAAGTATATTTTATATTATTGAATACTATAATTTATTTTCAGTTCCATACATCTTTAATTCTGCTATAAAAAGTACTAGTTATTAGTAGATTTGAGTACTTACGTAAAGATAACACTTAAATCTAAAACGAAACAAAAGTGAGAATTGTACAGACCTGTATGTGCATACCTAGGCCTAGGTGTATAATCTGTATATTCGTAAATATATCCATATTAAAAAAGCTCACAGTCGCATCACCTATCAGTACCGTTCCACACTAAGTGTTGCATTACATTGCGTACATTCGTGCTAGGGCTGCTGGGGTTAGAAAGGGAAATAATACAAATATATCTTCCATTCTGGTCTAGAAAATAAGCAGTAGATGACAGATCAGTGCACATCATGGAAGATATTCTTATAACAAGACCACATAAATAATAATAATAATATGTGGCTTTGCTCTTTTTGTATTAACAGTTCAGTTGCAAAGAGATGCAAAATTAATGTTCTCCATTTTTAGTGGCCCATCTCAGAAATTATTTACAATTTTACAATGCCACTAAATACTTTACCAATGGTAGGTGTAGATATCATAAGTGAGCAAATATCATCTTAAACAACTAGAACATATAATTTAAAGTTTAAGGCTTTAAAGTCTATGCATTAAATGCTAACCAGGCTTGTGATGTAAACAACCAATACGGAGGGACGAGTGGTACACAAAATGCACCAAAAACATACTAAAATAGCTAGTTTGATAATTTATTTAGAAAATGCCAAGCCACCATATACAGCCCGCCCGAGTCAGTGTAATGTTGATTAATTGTAATAAAAACCTTTACAAATAGGAAAAATTAACTAAATTTAATTTGTAGTTTCTTTGGAAAAATTCGTTTGGTGTTTCTTTGGAAAAATTCACAAAAATTCGTTTGGTGTTTCTATGGAAAATTTCACAATATTTGATTGGTGTTTCTATGAAAATATTCACAACATTTAGTTTGGTGTTTCTATGAAAATATTCACAACATTTAGTTTGGTGT
>JAQFYC010001422.1:0-34635 GCA_034694165.1 Tomocerus mixtus | reverse complement strand
ATACCACCTTTTCACTCGAGTAGAGGTCTGTTGATGAAATAAATAAATAAATAAATAAATAAATAAATAAATAAATAAATAATTCAACTGAGTTGCCTTAAAAACGTAAAACTCATGCAGTAAATCCTTTCTGTATAGTAAAACTTATGAACTATTGTAGTGATAAGGAAAATTGACAAAAATATTATTGCTCTTCTAGTATTAGTTAATTGTGGATGCTATCGGTGTATACAATTGGTGACGGTGGGTCATTAGTTGCCTTTTAATTGCTTTTGGGGGGAAGCAACCGACTAATTAATGGGCTCTTCGCTAAATCTCACTATTACTTTGCCGTGTTGTAGATTGAAGGAAAGAATACAAGTAACAGTAGTAGAATGTGAAAAAATTACAATTTGATACCATTCTTTAGTGTAAGGAATTCAATTTCCACAACGTTGGAGTGTACAAATGCTACGGTGGTGGGTCACCTCACATTGTTACCTGAAAATCAAATTAAATTTTGTTTTGAATATTTCTTCCAGCTTTTTAAAGGAAATGACGATGGAGAAAATGTGCATTACAATGATTTTGAAACACCAATTATTGCACAATTCATCCGAATCAATCCTACACGGTGGCGAGACCGAATATCATTGAGGGTTGAACTATACGGTTGTGATTATGGTACGTTCGTTGTAAATCAAGAAATAATATAATTAGCTCATAAACGTACTGCCATAAAAAATGAATTGTCTTGTTTCTAAGTTAGTTTATAGTGAAGTAAATTGAACTGCTGCACACAATGACACAATGTGTTTTAATTTGTAGTCTCTGAAACTCTGTCCTTCAATGGAAGCTCAATTGTATACAAAAACTTGACGGATTATCCCATTCAATCTCGAAGGGATTCCATTAAGTTTCGATTTAGAACTACACAACCAGATGGAATCATGATTTATAGCAAAGGAACGCAAGGAGATTACTTCGCTCTTCAATTAGTTGATAACAGACTTCTTCTAAACATCAACTTAGGTAATGCTATAGATTTAATCTAATTAATTTTATTATAGCATTTATTTGACTAAGACAAAGTATTAACAAAGTGTTACATTATCATAGGTTCTGGTAGCATGACGAGTGTTACTGCTGGAAGTTTGTTAGACGACAGCTTATGGCACGATGTGACAATAAAAAGGATTCTTAACCAACTCAGTTTCACTGTTGACAGAGTTGATATACGTAATACTCTCAAAGGCGACTTTCAGCAACTTGATCTCAATAAAATTGTAAGCGAATTGTGACACATTTACACAATCTTATTTAGGAATTCATGTGTATGTGGATGTAACTGGGGGGAGGGGGTCTCGTTCCATGATTTGAAAGCTAATGACCGTATGTTTAATAATTTACCAGTTGTATATTGGAGGCGTTCCACATATTGAAGAGGGATTGATAGTTGGCAAAAATTTCAGTGGCTGCATTGAAAATTTTTATCTCAATCACACCAATGTTATCCACAATCTTAGGAATCCTCCATACGAAGAGTCGGAGCAGTTCCATTCCAACCTTACATTTTTTAATTGTCCGGTTAGTAGTATATAATCTTCCTTCCACGTTATTGGTGGATATATAATAATTAGTTTCCTAAATATAGTTCCAATTACTAAATAATATTTTTATATTTTAGGAGTCAACAGTGATCCCGATTACTTTCCTCGCAAGCCCGAGAACTTTTGTAAAATTATTGGGGTACGAAAGTATTCGTAGTTTGAATGTCTCGTTTGAGTTCAGAACTTATGAAGAAAGAGGTTTGCTTATGTACCACACATTTACTTCCAACGGTTATGTAAAGGTAAGCTTAAAAATGTATACCGTTAACACATAACTTTTTAGAATTGCACTTGTGCTAATCGTAAGCGTTTGTTTATTTTATAGCTGTACATCGAAAAGTCCAAGTTAGTAATAGAAATAGAAACGGACAAAACGCCAAAGTTAATTTTGGATAACTTTGCCGAAAACTTCAACGATGGACTTTGGCACAGACTTATTTTTACCATTTCAACAAATTCCATTACGCTAACTGTTGACGAGCGCGTGGTAAAGACAACCAGGCTTATCAGCATTGATACTGGAAACTATTACTATCTGGGAGGTATTTACATTCACTTTTGAGCAAGCATATGTATAATGTGATTATTTGTTATTTTGCGATTATATTAACTTGATTTATTCTGAAAAGGTGGGGCTCCCGACTCAACTCCTTTCACTGGATGCATGAGATTAATATCAATCGATGGAAACCAAAGATCTCCTTTAGACTGGAAATTGGAAGAAGAGTACTGCTGTAAAGACACAATTGTATTTGACAGTTGTCAAATGTTGGATAGATGCAACCCAAACCCTTGCGAACATAGTGGAATTTGTAAACAGTCCAGCAAAGAGTTTGAGTGTATTTGTGCTGAAACTGGTTATTCTGGAGCCGTTTGCCACACACGTATGAGTTTTTAGTTTTAATCATTAATTACATAAGTGCTGGAGTATAAGTATAAAATTATTAAAATTGCTATTTTGTATTTCTTCCACAGCTTTACATCCAATATCCTGCCAATCGTATAGAAATACGCATTCACATCATAACCAAAAAAGTAGCATATTAATTGATCCCGATGGTTCTGGCCCACTGGACCCCTTCATGGTGACTTGCCAATATTACATAGACGGAACGACCCATACGGAGATCCATCACCAAAGCGAGGAACCAGTTCTTGTAGATGGATATAGCGAACCTGGAAGCTTTGTACAAAACATAGAATACGATGGCAGTTTGGAACAAATTGAGGCAGTTATAAATAGATCATCCAGCTGCAGGCAGTTCATCAAATACGATTGCAAAAACTCAAAGCTATTCAATTCCCCAAGTAAGTTGCTTCGTTGCTTGTCTTTAGAACTGCATATTTGTGTGTTAAGGTTGGCTTGCTATGGGCATTGTGGACTAGGGTAATTAATGTAAACTTCGGGTCCTAATTCAGCCCGAAATTGTGAATCGATTTCTTTCAAATTTTCTACAAAAATAGTTCATAACATTATCTAGGACTTATATGGGCCAAAATTGACTTTGACTTCTTAGTGAGTTTCCAGCTTCAAAGTTTAAATTCTAAAGCTGTCGGCAACACACTAAGAATTCTTATCAATTAATTTTGGCCTGCATAAGTCTTAGATAATGCTACGAACTAATTTTGTAGAAATTTTGAAAAAATCTATTCATAATTGGAGGGCTGAATTAGGACCCGAAGTTTACATTAATTTCCCTAGTCTCACAATTTAATGTAATGTATCGTGAAGGTCGTGACAGCGAGGAGTTCCGTCCAAATTCTTGGTGGGTAAGCCGCAGGAATCAAGCCATGGATTACTGGGGTGACAGCTTACCCGGAAGTCGTAAATGCGACTGCGGAATATTAAACCAATGTAAAATGGAAGACAAATGGTGCAATTGTGATAGCGGATTTGATGACTGGCTCAGTGATGAAGGCTACCTTTCAGAAATGAATTATCTCCCTGTTCGGAAAATACACATTGGAGATACAGGAACGGTTACGGACGATAAAATCGGAAAATTCACTTTGGGTTCCTTGGTCTGCAGTGGAGACGGTGAGTTATCTTACTGCAATGTTTTAATAGCGCATGCAGGCACGTCATTGATTTACTACTTTTGCTTTTAGATTTATACGACAATGTTGTTACATTTCGACTCAGTGATGCTTCTTTGAGGTTCCCAACACCCGACCTTGGTCATTCATGGGACATTTATTTTGAATTCAAGACTACCACTGCAAATGCGGTTATGCTACACGCCAGAGGCCATTCTGATTACATCAAAGTGTCCATCATTGGTGAGTCTATGTGCTTACATAATATTTTTAATTTTATCATCTAATGAATGTCATGGTCGAGTCATTGAAATGTGATTTTGCGTAGGTGGGGATCAAATACAATTTTTAATAGAGTCCGGCAGTGGTCCAATGGGTACCTCTATTGAAACTTCGAACAAACTCAATGACAACGAATGGCACTCTGTCCACATCGAAAAAAATAGGTAGATTATTGTACTTTTTACGTGTATACATTTATTTAAAGTAGATTTCTTACATTCGACTAATTGCCTACAATTAATAATTAGAAAGCAAAGCCGAATAGTTGTGGATGGAAGTCACAGTTCCACTATGGCACAACCTCAGGGGCAAGTTCGCGCAATTGAGCTTACAAGTGAATTGTTTATCGGATCAACAACGGATTCTCGAGATGGATTTGTTGGATGCATCAGAGCTATTCTCCTTAACGGAATTATGTTAAATATTAAGGAGCGATTGTTGCAAAATGAACATTTATATGGTAGGTCGAATTTAAATGGTAGAAAATATGCAAATTCATTGAATAGTCAATCTCATTCTCAAGATAAATATCTATTATCATGTCTTTATTTACAGGCCTTGGACTGGGATGCACGGGAAAATGTGACAGTGGTCCATGTTTGAATAATGGGACGTGTACTGAGGGATACGATCACTACACATGTGATTGCAGGTTTTCCGCATTTAAAGGACCCATTTGCGCTGATGGTAAGACAGTTAAATATGCTATTATTAATTGTTATATCCAGACTTCATTTGTATAACGCTCGATTTTTAATTGTGCAGAAATCGGAATTAATCTGCAATCAAATAGCATGGTACGTTATGATTTTGTTGGATCATACAAGTCCACCATTGCTGAAAAGGTTCGAATTGGATTTACAACTACCCAACCTCAAGGATTTTTAATGGGCGTTTTCTCAAATATCACTGGAGAATATCTTACAGTAATGATCTCCAACTCAGGTAATGGGATAATGCCACTTAATTAGTTAGCCGTATTAGTATTATACAAATACTTATATTTTCAAGCTATCAAAACTGTTAAATCATAACGAGAATTATGACTAAACTAGGTCACTTGAGGATTGTTTTTGATTTCGGGTTTGAAAGACAAGAAAAGATTTTCGAAGATCAAAATTTTGCTACTGGGCAATACCATGACGTGCAGATTTCAAGGATGGACTCGGGTACCAAACTTATCGTAAAGGTAATTTACAACTTACAGCTAGTGATGTGATGACTGTAGCATCGTAATTGTATTTTGTTGAGTAGTTAGTAATTGTAATTAATTGATAATATAGGTTGATAATTTGGAACCACTGATCTTCAACTTCGACGTGAAAAATTCCGCAGACGCTCAGTTCAACAACATTCAATATCTGTACATTGGAAAAAATGAAAGCATGAGGGAAGGTTTCATTGGCTGCATCAGCAGAGTTGAATTCGACGATATATACCCATTAAAGTACTATTTCCAAGAAAATAGACCGCCCAACATTAGATCACTTCCAGGTATAATGCTATTCAAAGCAAAATAAATTTGATATAAGGAGAAACACATTATATTTGGAAAAATAGTCTTTACTTTGTATTTACGGATAAATATTTTTTTACTCAACAGACGATCTAGTAGAAGACTTTTGCGGAGTTGAGCCCGTAACTCATCCTCCTGATATTGTGGAATCTCGACCTGCTCCCAAATTGGACGAGGAGAAAGTCAGGCGTATGTATCGAACACCTCAGTCTGCAATTCTTGGAGGTATGGAACTTAATATACCTACCTAGCCTAATTACAAAAGCATGTTATTGTCAACCGTTAATTGGAGATTTCCCTTACAACGAATTTATTTATATTCTACAGGAGTGCTGGCCGTCTTGTTTATTGGAATTGTGCTGATGGCATTACTTATTGGAAGGTACTTAAGTCAGCACAAAGGAGAGTATCTCACACAAGAAGATGAAGGTGCTGCCGGAGCAATCGATCCAAACGACGCTATAATACATAGTACTACGGGCCACTCAGTTAGCAAGAAGAAAGAATGGTTCATTTGAAATTATTTAACTCCTTGCCAGAAGGGAATCTCTAATTCTATTCACCTTCAACCTTCCTCTCTTCACGAATCTCTCTGTCTCTCTTGGTTGTGTTCAATTGTATTAATATTAGTGTGTCTTGTATTGTATACTGTTCGATCGAGTGAATGCCAGTTTTACACAAATGTACTTAAGTAACACATTTTTAACGATCAATTTTATTACCTACCTACTACCTACTTAAATGTTTTTTAGAAGATTAAATATATTATATGTAACTACTCTCAGTAAAGAAGTAGTTAAAGGATTTAAAAATTGTCATTTAATTTGAGCTAGACTGTCTACATATTATATAATAATAATAATACGAATATGAATTATGAATATGCCTTCGTAAATCGTACCGTTACCGGTGGTGTGTTTTACAGTTGTTATGTACAATCTTAAACTTGTATGATAAAAACATACAATTATAAAATTGCCAAAATTAGTTCAATAAAGATTTAATGTTCTACAAAGAATAGATATGCCTCATTAATTTCATTGAACCTTCTGACTCTGCATATTTTATATCAAATCAGCAATAAATGCATTTATCTTGGTCTTTGAAGTTAATTATATATCGTGTTTATATTATACTACTGCAAAAATCAAATACTATATACATACTTTATACTATGTATATAGTCCTTTTGTGCTTTATTATTGAATGCCTTTTGCTTGTAAAGGGAGTTCGGTCGATAGTCGGTGCAGAAAAGTAGTTGCCATTATGATTCATGAAATGTTCGAAAATTTATTTTCCATGTAACACACCCAGATATTTATAGTATCTTTATCTAATCCCCAAGTCGTTAATAGTTATAGGAGCATTTTTAGCCCGCCCGAGTATGCAAGGCTGGCTTATGTAATCGCAATGTCTGTCTGTCTGTCTGTATGTCTGTCATCACGTGAAAGTCGCGGTGAAAGCATTTTTTACTCCCAAGTAAAGAAACGTCCAAGTGGTATAGAATCGCTTAAGCCAAGATGTGGAGACTACGTCGAAAAACAGTAAAGGTATTCCCCTTACCCCTCGGGGGGTTTGCCCAAAGCCCATAAATTTCTTGCCTTCCCTCGTACATAGTACTGCAGTGTACTACTCGATAACATATTACTTTACGCATGTATTTGTATGTAAAATGAATCAATGGGATATCTCTTATTGTCTGATATATTCCAGGGCAGGGTCCTATTGCGGCAAGTCAGCAAGATAAATGTCCTCTTGCCTGGGCAATAAGATGTTATCGCGGATATATATTATTGTCTACGACATAATATATTAACTTACCAATAGCACTACTTAAAATAATACTTTGCACCAGTTTATACTAGTATACTATCAATCACCAACAATAATACGACATCAGAGTATCCCTTGCATTTTCTGAAGTGGTGATACATATATTATTTTACATAATATAAAGTCATGATATGCTCATGTTACATAAAAGAATCGTGATGGCGATAATTATTGATTTGCCTAAGTCAATAAATCTGACTAGAAGCTCCATAAACTCCTTAAAGCACTTTATCTTATACTTATCTACACCCAATCATATAAATACCACTTGTCTAAGTTGCATATGTTATAAAAGTAGACAAGTTAGCGAATATATTAAGGAATTACGGATAGGGAGAATATACGTAGCATTAATCGGATCGTATGACATAGTATAATATTAATTACACAAGAACGATTTTCGTTAAGTGCCATTATTATATTTTATGAAAACACAAAGTATAACAGCATAACAACCACGGGACTGTAATGTAGGGAGGGCTTGCGTTAAAATGAGACTTATCTAGTTTGATTTTACCCTAATTAATCCTAATCTGAGACAGAGCTGTGCAAGTGGTACGTACACTCATTCATTCATCACCAGATACAAAAAGGTGTAACACTTTAACAATAAATACTTGGACTACGTAATAAATGAAAATACCAACTTGGTATTTCTAGTATTTGTGTACTGTAGTACCGGAAGTAGTATAAGTAGTCGACTATTTGCCATCTCGTCTGTACCTTTAGTAAAGGCAAAGGAATAGGCAATCCAGGGGGTAATGTGCATTATAATAATTTATGCAAAGCTTTTCATGGACTGGTTGCATAAATTAAGCGAGACTATAAGTAAATATTATCTTCTATACTATACCATATAAGGACTATGAGGTATCTATGGATTGTGCTATACTATATAGTGACTAGTAATTCAATCTTCTAATCTATATAAAACTTCTTCGGCTACCAAGTTCTTTATGATGCAAAGTTTGTCTATTTATGGAGGATTTCTGTGTAAGGGGGAAAATTGTATAACTTTGTAAACCTTGCAAGCATTGTAAAGAAAATGCTTTAACTGCACATACTACGCATATCCTACTACAAGCCATTATTTTGATTTGTGATAACATTATCCTAATATCTTGCTTTCATACTTAATATTAAGCATGTTCGCTCATCTTCAGTCATAAATATATTACCGTGGTACATATATTTACTTGGCATATTCAATTCGTAGGTATTAGGAATACAAATATAAGTATATGGATGAACACAAGTGTAGGCAGTTTCTAAATACAAAAATACTGACTAAATATGAAAATACTTAGAAAATGCTTTCAAAACTGCTAAGAATAACAATATTGCATAATAATGTGATCATCTATCGGAAAGTTAAATACCTAACTGTAATTTACTCGTAATTCCAAATTGACATAATGTTATCTTCTGTAAATATATTCATACATACCTAAATACCTTCCTATGCGATATACAGATACTACTTGTATATTTATGTACCATGAAATACCAAGAATACAAACTATTTGGGATTACATAATGTGACTTTACATACATGCGTATGCTCAATTTGTTTGCTGGAATTCGGGATGAAGGAGCCTGCATTACCATGTAAAATGTCTTGACTTATGTACACTACAATGTACATAGTACTAGGTATATAAATATAAGAACTGCTGTGTATTCTATGTGAAGAAACTCTGGACCGAATTCGTCTTGGTCCTAAATCCTAAGTATTGGTAATACCAATTTGGTTTTACTATTTTTACTACAATAATGTTAAATCGTATAGTTTTGGTTATGGACACATGCCACATCATTCGGGACTCAGACTCAAGAGGATTTCAGTTTACAGGAGAATTGTTAGATCGCTAAAGCACAAGCTAAGGAAGAATCTTCGGAATATACCAAAAATACAATGGATACAGAAATACAGATGGAAAGACAGAGGAAGGGATAGAATAATGCAATGCGCAATGAATGAATAGATAAAGAATCAAAGGAATCCCAGAGTTTTCTATACCGCACCGCATAAATACATTACAATGACTACGGCAACAACCAATTCTCAAATGTAAATGCAATACAACTACAACAGTACAGTACACACCCGTCTACATAGGTAAAGGTAAAACTATGCACACTTACACTACAGTAAACAGTAAATAAAGTTACATATATTTACACATTCCGAAGCTAAGGAGCAAAGCGAGTAAAGTACGTATTCTGCTACAAGAGCTGAAGTAAAGTAGAGTAAAGTTTTAGTGCTTTACTAACCCTTTCCTTACTTTACTTTACTTTACTTGCCCATTGTGGATTGGGTCTACTTATATATAGTAGACTATGCTGTAGCTACCATTTACCATTTACCATTTATCATAATAGTATAATACATAGGTACATACTTGTAAATATGGAGTAAGTACATAGCACTTAGATGCTTATGTATATGCCCCTATCATCTTTAAACACTCTATCTCTGTAACAGTAACATAATAATAACATAGAAGATAGTAACAGCATTTTGTTATGTATGTATGTATGTAAGTAAGTATTTATGTATGCCCAGGCAGACCAGGTTTTGTATTCACAAGAGTACAGGAGTACAACTGGCCCAACTAAACTAACTAAACTTCTACTACTACTGCACCAAAGCAAAGGAACATCATGAACGAGTCTACTGCACATGCAAGATTCCGACGCAGGTCTCTCCCTATTAGATAACATCCTAAAGTCACAAAAAGTATAGAGTAGTCGAGTAGCGTAGCCCGTATATACTATCTCCTCCCAAAATAATAAAACATCTCTGATGTAGAAAACCGAAAAAATTAAATTTGGAAATGGACAGCAAAGAGATGTCAAAGGAGTCGACATCCGGTTACATGGTCAAGAGATCTTTTTCAACACCATGCGACAACTCAGAGGAGGAGAAAATTTCAAGTTCAAATCCAAGACTTGCCAAAACCCCACCGTTAACACCGAAAAAGGTAGCCAAGTCTCCCCTGGTTTATTTATTTTTACTGTAATTAAGAAATACAGCTACATTGAGCTACTTATTCCCAGGAATAATTTATTGGAATATCAAATGGAAAGTTTAAGCGTAATGTCGTTGCTTAACTTGCAACATAGAATTAAGCTACAGCTACTGGAATTGTATTTGGATTTTTTAAAATAAAAACTTGCTCTGTGTATTTGTTTAGGTGGGGAAGATGTTGGCCCTAAAAATTCACCTCTTAGATGACACGGTTACAATTATCCAAGCACAAGTAATTTGCTTACAACATTTACTAATAACATAATTGTCTAAAGAATTTATTTGTGTGTGTCTTGGATGTAATCTATATGTATGTGTATACTTGCAATTTACAGACTAAGGCTCTTGGTCGTGTCGTTTTTGAGCAAATATGTAAACAGCTCAATGTTCTTGAGGCTGATTACTTTGGACTGGAATATACGGTAAATAATATTTATATAAATACACTACTTTACATTATGATACCTAAGCTCAATAGCTATTCACATAGGTACTAAATAAATTGTAAATGCCACATTGTGTTTATGTGAATTAATAATTCAGGACTTGGCTGGTACATCATACTGGCTCGATCTGGAGAAACGACTAAGTCGACAAATGGGATTAAGTTTGGGAGACCCGATGCTGCGGTTTGGAGTTAAATTTTATACTCCTGATCCAAGTCAACTGGAAGAGGAATTTACAAGATATCTATTCTCTTTACAAATAAAGAGGGATCTTGCTAGTGGAATTTTACAATGCAATGATAACACAGCTGCACTTATGGCTTCCTACATCGTTCAAGGTACTGAAAGCTTAAGCTTAGCCTAAAACTAATACCAATTTTGCTAAAAGACTAGTTTGTGAATATTGAAATCATTTTTGATGATTTTTCTTTGCAGCTGAATGTGGAGATTTTAACGAAGACGATTATCCCGATGCAACATATTTAACAATGTACAAGTTTATTCCACACCAAGACTACGATATTGAAAGAAAAATAAGAGAAAATCATAAGAAACATATTGGACAAAGTCCTGCGGAGGCTGATTTACATCTCCTAGAAACAGCCAGACGAACAGAACTCTTCGGAATCAGAATGCATCCTGGGAAGGTAAAAAATGAATAATGTTTCTGCAAAAATAATCGCAAATTATCTGTCCTTATAACCTGTCTGTTTGTATAATCGTTTCTCTAATATCTTGTATAAAGGATGAAGATGGTGTGCCATTAAACCTGACTGTATGTCATTTGGGCATTCTTGTTTTTCAAAACTTCACAAAAATCAATACTTTCTCATGGGCTAAAATAAGAAAATTGAGTTTCAAACGAAAACGATTCATACTTAAGTTACACCCCGAAGGATACGTAAGTGGATGATTTTTTAGTGTTATTTACATAATGGCTTCTTAGATAATAGTGCCGAGTGGTGATGCTGATCTTGTTCCAAATTGTGTGTGTAAAGCTTTGTAATGTTTTAAATTGTATGTCTGTCTAACAGAGCACAGAGGTAACAAAAGATGATTTTATAAAAAAAATGTGGTTTAATACTAATTTTGGTGGAAAATAGAATAGGGTTTAATACAATTGTAATTTTAGGGTTACTACAAAGAATTGGTGGAATTTATTTTCGAAACGCGCAACGACTGCAAGTCATTTTGGAAACGCTGTGTGGAACACCACGCTTTTTTCCGTTGCGAAAGAGCTCCTAATCCTATACATAGAAGTAAAGGAATTCTCAGTTCAAGAGGCAGCAGTTTTAGATATTCCGGACGCACACAAAAACAAATGGTACAATTCGTCAGGGAAAATTTCGTAAAAAGAAATCCCAACCAACACAATCAACCAGCAAGGGGCAATAATCAACAAGATTCATTTCATAGGTCCCTTTTTATTGGAAATCAATTATGGATCTATAAGTTAGTTTTCTAAATTAAAATTGGCCTAATTTTGTAACACCTTTGTAAAAATGTAGATCCGCTTCATTTAGAAGTGCACAGCTACAAAGGCAGCCTAGTTCTACAAATGTCCAGCCTGATGCCAGAGGTCAACTTTCTGGAGTTTCTACTTCTTGTTCTAGCCCTGCTATGATCATGGTATGAATACGTATTACTCAATGACAATAATCTGTTTATTTACGTATTTGTATTCCTAGCGCATACAAATTTTAATGATACATACCTATATACTTGCTACTGGATTCCTGAAAGCCTTTGTATTTGATCTAATTTTATCAAGGTGTTGTGTCTTTAGCAGTGAAAGAATTAAGACTATAGCTATATCGATCGGACTGTAATATACAAAAACTCTGTTTCAGGATTATATAATTGATGACCGAACGGGGGCCGTGCAAGAAATCGAAATGAGCCCACTCCATACAGATTCTCAGGAAGACAACACTTTATCAGCGGGGACGAGCGTAACATCCAGCCCGCAGCGTTATAATATACCTCCGTTGCCCGTGCAGGGTCCAGCTATGATGCCACAATTTATACCACAAGGTAATACAACAATAACTCATGCACTGGTGCACAGTACTAGCGATGATTCTACTTCGACTATCACTAACAGCCAGGTTTTTAACTCAACCTTCGGTTTGAACGAATTTCCTGTAACCACATACAAAACGGTGAAGGGCGATCGGGAATCGGTAGAAAATACGAAGAAAGTTAAGAAAGTTATAGAGGTAGAGGTTAAGAATAAATTAAAAACTAGGAAGCAAAGGTCGAAATCACTTACAGGAAGGGCAAAAAATGTCGAGATAGATAAGAATTTTTCCAATACAATTCCTAGAAGGCGAAATAATTTAAGGTCCGCTAGTCAGAGATCTTACGATACAGACGACGAGGAAGAAGATTTACAGAATTTAACAAAAAGACAAGGAGACGAGACGTGTAGCCAAGGAAGCTACGATTTATTGGAATTCAATTCCAGCGACAAAATCAATAGGAAAGGCTTGGTGCACCAAAAGGTGTCCATCACCGATGATTTGGATTATACCTTTGCTCATGAAACTGGAGACAATTCCGACGAACTTGTTTTCGATGATAATCCTCCTATCTTTAATAGCCCCCCGGTCAAAACTACTAAATTAGATATGAAGAAAGTTAAAAGTTTGGAATTCCGCGAAGATCTCAATGAGGAAATACCATTCGAACCCGAAGAAGTAGAAACTCCTCAGAAGTTTGTGTGTCGGTTATTTGAATCTTGCGATTCGATCAGGAAGCCTCATTCTATTCTCGAAACGGATTTGGATAAAATGAGCGATGCAGATGATATGGTCCCGAAACCCAAGAAAAGGCATTCATCTTGCAGACCTGCTGTAGCTCCACGAACATTAGTCTCCGATTCTGTATCTGATGGTAACTACCCTATTAGCAATGGAAAGCATGTTACCTACGAACTAGATGATTCCTCGGAAGACCAGGCTGACAAAGTAGACATCACTCCGGATGATGTAGAATACGTGGAGGAATGCGAGACACCCGTAGAAGACGCAGAACCTGAAGATATAATGGAACGGCCGTATATAATCGAACCGGTAGAAGGCTTCATGGACGATGACTATGTAAATCCGACTCAGGATACACAAATACAACAAAGAGATTATAATATCGAGGAAATAGCAACATGCGAAGAGGAAAATGAAGACTTCCTTGCACGCGAACACGAAGTCCACGATAATCCCGATATCGATCTGCCTAAGCAGGAGGTGAACTCCCACCCGGAAACTGTAGAACATTTAGTAGTTGCGGATATAGAGCGTCAAGCCAAAGCAGACCCTGGTGTTATGAAGCAGAAAATCTTCCATATTCCACAAAATATAATAGGAGATTATGGTGAAACTAAATTGGAGCCTCTGATTGAAGAGGACGTGATCCCTCCAGATACACCATCAGATAAATCAGTTGTACATCCCAAGGTTCGAAAAACAAAATCATACATCGAGGGAAAATCAGATCGGCCAATTTTGCTGAAAAGATCTTCAACAGAAAAGACAAAGAAAATGAAAGATGAAAGGGATAATAATATCCACTTTGATGAAATTGAGGTCCCTTACCTGTTGAGTAAGTTCCATAACTTAATTATACATTCTCTTGATTTTTAATCTATAAAATGATATCTGAGAGTAACAATTTCCTTTTCACATGATTACAGGGCGACGGATAGATTTGGAAAATACCCATGAGATTCTTTCAAAATCCAAATCCTACGGAGGATACAGCGAACGAACCAATTTTAAAAATAAATTTATATCCATGACCAACTTACCACCAATTAACAATTACAGCTGGCAAGATGACAGCATAGTTACATTTGATCCATTTAGCTCAGCAGTAAGATTATCGGAAAGAAAATGCAGAAGTTTGGAAAAGGAGAAATTCTGCAGTAATTTATCTTTGGAATATTGTCAAATTGTTGCTAATGAATTGATTGGGGATATAATGGATAGTGTGCAGCACAAACTTAATTCTACAAAAGAAGAAGAACATAAAGTTTCCAACTTGGCCAGTACTTCTAAAATGATGAGTTTGGATGAAGTAGATGACCTTCCGATAGAATGGGAGTGTAGCTTGCATGATGAATTCATTCCGGAGGAAGCGGAAATAGCACCTCAACCAGATTTATGTATCACATTTCATAAATCTCAGCAACCAGATGATTATTTTCAAGAAGACTCTAATGTTGCTGGTGCTCAGACTGAAACTAACGCGGAAAATATTTTTGACACAAAATCGACTGAAAGTGGCCGCGGCTATTCCATTAAAGAGAGCTCAATTCCTGAGGAAGTTTCTTTGGAAGAAAATGAAGAGCTAGAGATTGTATCCGAAAGCAATGATCAAGTAGCACTTGCAGGCGAAGATATAGCAGAGTGTGGACCACAAGTTGTTAATGATGATCCTGTGGAAACAATTGCGGAGGAAAGTGATGAAATTAGTCCTGATGAGCCTGCAGTAATGTACTCCGATGGAGGTGATGATAATATTGGTGAGGAAGCTCAAGAAGATAAGCTTAATGAAGAGGCAATTAGTGCTCCTGAGAATGTAGAAGTAAATGCTGATGATGAGAGTGATGAAATTAGTCCCGATGAGCCTGCAATAATGTTTTCAGAGGAGGCCGAAGAAATTATAGAAGATATTGAGGAAACTTTAAAAAGGGAATTTGGCGAAGATATTGTAGAAGGTATTCTTCGAATGCCTCACAGATGTGTCAGCATCCCTGAAGAAGAAATAAATGATATTTCGGAGGATGATGCGCCGATTCTGAGGAAACTACCTGAGGTTCCAGAAGTGGAAGAACCAACTGTTCCTGTAACTCCACAGGAGAATCCAGAAGCTGAGGAAAAAACAGTTATTCCTGAGACGCTACCAGAAGTCCCTGAAGCTGACAAGCTTCTTCCAGATGAGATCACTATAGAAGAAGAAGATGAAGATGCTACTCCAGTTGTAACACCTATGACGGAAACTGAGCCCCCTATGCCACCAAAACATTTGCCAATTGAGACAAAATCAGCAGAGGAACCACAAACGAAAGGTAGCGAAGAAGAAGAAAAGCCAACTGTAGACGACAAACCTCCATTTATTAATTACCGCAAAGGTTCAATAGACGAATACCCTTTGCCCCCTCCTCCACTAGACTACGAAAACGAATACAATTGCGAAACTCCACGTTATCCCCCTCCGGATGGTTTTGACTTTTCAAGGCGTAATTCTGCTGAAAGAAGACGCTCTTCAGATAGCAGTTTTGAAACCATACTGGAAAAGGATATCAAGACAAAACGTTCACTGACTTTGCAGAGAACATTTTCAGTTCAAGATGACGATAGTGTAATTCGCCGTGGTAGTATTAATGAGGAACCCATTCCTGAAGAAGGTGACGAGAAAGCATCTCCGGAACCACCGGAGCCCCTTTACGACTTTGTTGTCTCCGAATGCAAAAGCATAACGGATACAATTTCATCCGATAAATCTAATAGCCCGGAATTAATGGCGGCTATGAATTTTCGTACATTGAGCAGAATCAGCGAGATGTCGGCAAGTTTGACTGAAGATAACTCAACGAATAATTTCTTAGAAAAGATTGAATGTGGACTGAGGAGAAAGTTGAAATCCAATTCAATCTCTCCCATGGATTTTGAATCTGCACATTATCCTTATTTGAAAAAGAACCTGAGCGAAGAATGCGATATTAGTGGGACAGTGGAAGCCCCATTGGTTACTCTGACTAGCGAACTTGCCGACAGCTCGGCCACATTAAATGACTTGGAAGAAATATTTGATCAAGAAGTTGAACAAGAAAATGTTGAAAGTGTCGAGACGCAAATACTGCCGACACAAATGACTTCAGATGCAATAGTGATTGATAATGATGACGAATCTGATGAAAACACTTTGGAAGGGAAGAAAAATAAAAGTGAAACTCTTACCTCGACGACGGAAAATACTCGACGACATCGTGTTTGCATTCAGCTTAAAGTAGTTAGCGGACAAATTCTCTTTGATGACGAAGAAAATAAGCCTTAAAGTAGTTTTTTAGTTGGACAGGATAGGAATAGAATAGATTATATATACGGAAATCAACTAGGGTTCGTAAGGTTGTGTCAATAATGTAAATTAAAGTAAGTAGGATAGACAGGAAGGGACTTGGATCTTGGATCAATCTTGTCTACGTGAATGTGTACATACAGAAAAATGGTGTACACAAATGTTACACATTATGCAAAGAATTGTTGGAAATGTAAATATTAATCTTGTTATTCAAAACTGCAACTTAACACTATTATAGAGTAGATATGCAAATTCACTTGCAACGTGTGCAAAACAAATCCATTGAAATTATTATCCTGTGAAGATTTTCATTCAAAAAATTAAATTCGTCATCACATCAGTCAGTATTGATTAGATAAGAGTTAGAGTAGAATGCAAAAGTTCATGCTAAAATTATTGTACGAAAAGTGTGAAATAATGAAAACGCGTTATTAGTCTTAATTAGTCAGAACATAATTTAGGTACAAATTCTTCATTTAGAAATTCGTCTTCTTGAATTAAATGACACTTTTGCTTTGAAAGTCTAAATCTAACTAACTCTGAAAGAATTTATGAGACTAGTAGCGCGTAGGTATATACAAAATTAACGAAATCGTAAATTCACACCTCTTCCCATCGCCCTCGCCCTTTTACTCTGGAAAGACTTAAATATAAACCTGTTCCGCAACAATTAAACAATAATTCTTCCATAAATTGTGAAGTACCTTCCTATATAAATATTTAGTACATAAAGGGAAATTGCACTTGTCAAAAAATAATTCCTATATACGCATTATTACAATTTCCTCTCTACTCAAAATAAAGTAAGCGTTAATAATCGTAATATAGTAGAGTCCCCTTGAGTGGTTTGGCTAGTAATTCCTACACCCACGCCATACTACTGTTAACGTGTCTCCACCTCACCTGACTTTAATCGAAATTATTGGCAAGCAATTGTTTGCACTTAACTAATAAAATGAAGGAAATTAAGTAGTCTAAGTTCAAACAGAAGGTTAGGGTACCTTTAAGATATTGCTTATTTACTAATGCAATCTTAACAATTTCATAAGTATGAGCCTGACTTCCACAAATATACCAAAACCTTTTAAATATCGAAAAAGCTTTTTTGCAAATATAAATGGCAAACGGATTTGTATAGCGTATTTATCATGGGAAACGTACGGTATAATGGAAAGAGGCTCGTCATCTCATCATCACTGAGACGGAGAAATAAAAATATAAGTTGGGTAAGAAATTTTTAACATTCCGCTCTTTCGAGAGGGAGATGAAATTTTTGTTTTACCCAATTTAGAATTTCTCCCTCTCGGAAGAAATTCCGCTTTTATTGTCAAGCTCAATCTTTCATTGTTTGTGCCAAAAATAATTCAATAATAAAGTTAATAACGTTACATTTCACGCTTCTCCTCCGAGCATTTATTCCACATCAGGTAATAACCAAACTTCTTTCGCTTCGCTTAATATGTTACACTAATTCTAATTTAATACTATTACATGTATCTATCTACATACAAGATACAACTACAACTGAACTAGTTGCAGCATAATGAGATTATCCTGCATCTCTGTTTCTGTTCTGTCTGTTGCTATTTGTATCTAGTAGTTATATGTAATTGTCTATATAATATACTATATATAAATATATATTGTAGTGTAGCAGTAGTTAAGTAGTATTTGTAATAATAATCTGAAAGATTCCCCAACCGTATCATCCCTTTCATTTGAAAAGGATGTAAGCATGTTCATGTACTTATAAAATTGATGTTAATTTTTGCAGATGCAGATTGGTTCTACAGTTTAAGTAAGGAGTTGCTAAACACGCATCGCTCATACATATCAGACTTGCAAATCTCCAAGAATAATCTATACAGCATAAACAAAACATTGCAACTTCAATTAGAAAAGCAAATAGACTCGGTTAAGAAAGAGCATTGGGAATTCAAACACGGAATCGAAATACTCAATTCATTATATAAACATTTCAACAACTACAAAGACAAATACTCTTCCCATATTCTCCACGTATTTAACAACTTTCAACAATTCTGCAAAGATGACAACTACCTTTCCTACATACCTCATCATGCCATTCAACTCAAAACCATTCACAGAATCAACTATCTTGTCAATGATGTTCTCAAGCAAGGTTCGTCCTTCTCCATCCTTCAAAGCTATTTATCCATTATTTATTCACTAAACCTTTTTCGCTTTGATACTTAGGTTAAGTTATAGGTATGCTACATATAATAAGCACCAACTTCTTTTCATCAATATAAAGACAACAATCAGCATCAACACTAACACTGCTATACTATTATGATATGAACTGCGGATTGTTTTGTTGCAGAAGTAGAAGTATGTAGAGTACAGATATAACATCGGTAATAGTAATATCCTTGCTGACATTACATTTTAGATGCACAAAGTAAAGTAAGAACAACAATGGTCATGATAACAACAAGACAAGACACAAATCACATAATAATATATCATACAATATTTATAGCAGCAGGTAGATCTTTAAGTCGTGTAGCCGGTAGAATGTGTAATATGAATAGTGTAGTGTTATGGGTACCCTAGGACGGATGTAAATCTTACTTCTCACTTCTTACTCGTACTTACTATATACTCTCTACGAAAGTGAGTAAGGACTATTTTATCAACTAAAATATGATCCACCTTAATAGTACAATTATGCAGAGTAGTTCACGTCTTTCCACTTAAGGAAATTACTTTGCTAGATCTATACCTATAGGTACTACCTTAGTGTATTGGATTGTTGTATGAAATAAAAGGAAAAGGCGTGTGTAGGTACTAATAGGTAAATTCTAGTAGGTAGCAACGTATGTGTACTTAAATTCCGGATCTTACTACTCATCTATATAAATGACTTTCTTATTTGGATTATCAAACTCAATGAGAATGGATTAGGTGCGCACAACTGGTGCACAAACACAATCCCCTGGTTATTGTTTTGTATAATTTTATTTTTCATGATAAACATTATAACTATATTATGATATTTAGTTACTTTATATAATATAGTCTATATAGTGCTGCAACTCATGTAGTTTGTGTCTAGATAACATTACGTTTATAACTTGTAGCATATCCACACAATGATGTCAATGCAATAGAGTCTAGAAAAGGCGCATGCAAATTATGGCTTGTAGAGCATTCTTAAGACTACGCACGGGCTCTACAAATTGCATACATTATACTATGTAGTACATTTACTTGGTAGTACAAAGCCTCATGTGCATCTTATTTATCTTCTCTCCTGCACTGGCTGTGCTGTGACTTCACTGCGCTGCATAGCTATCACATTATCTCCTGCATAATGTACTATTCATTTATTTATTTAAACAAATCACTAAAGTAAAAGGTAATACAAATAAATGCTTTCTTACGTGAGAGTTTTACGCATACACTTGTATATAACATTATTTATAGGCGCGTAGCAAGTGGCAAGCAGTATAATAATAATAATAATGTTAACGATTAGTACTTAAGGTTTCTAAATACTAGGTATGCTTCATCGACAATGGCACAATGTGTGTAGTGTTCTGTATATGTATGCACTGCGTTTCTATCTTTATTATCAATAGCAGCAGGCTCACTCTCCAATTCCTATTCTTTTAAACTGATTGTTTGATTGCAGATAGACATATACCATCTTTTATAAGAGATATCCCTAAGGTGGAGTAGGTTTAGTTTAGGATATTAGAGTTCAAGACGAATTTTTGCACTTCAGCTTAAATAGAAGATGCTTAAAAGTCGTTGCTGACAATTAAAACGGAAAGCGTCTCAAAACTCCTTGGCTTGCTTTGTTGCGACAATGCCAATACATAGCCATATTATTCATTCATGCTTAGCTCTAATTACCAATACCTATATAGGTGGTAGGTAGTATAAGTATCTATATAAATCCCAATTCCGGAAGGCCAAGAACTTTTGTCTGCGAAAATAACCACATACGAAGAAAAAATATTATTAATTTTGGAAATGCCAACAAGGTATCGATTTGGAATGTTTCAAACCGAATCAAAATGCCCGAAAAAAATTAGAATATTTATGAAAATGGTGCATTTTGGCCAAATTTTGCAAAATCGAAATTTCCTCCGGTATGACCATTCGGGCCTCATTAGGACTCCCGATAACACAACCTTTGCTAGGGTTCGGTCCATTCGGTTTGACACATGTCAAGTCCTTACCTTGTAAGTATGATGCATAAGATGCATATTATATCAATTTTGCTTTTTACTTACTTCAAAAGTTTGTTGAGAATTTTTCTTATCATATATGCATCAACATGGAACACAAAATATTAATATGTGGGTTAGAGCAGTAGTACACACGCACATATTATTGCAATATCTAACTAGCAAAAGCAGAAGGATATTTTCATTTGAATATACTTTAAATTAGAATATAAGTGCGTTGTGCGTGCGTACGCTAATGAAATGTATCAGCAATACGCAAGAAAAGGCAGTACTTTGGGTAAACTCATATTTGTAATGCCAAATTGTTTCTGACGATATTTGCTCATCGCTTCGAGCTTATGTAGAACATATGCTAGAATTTTAGGGTTTTGAACCTGGTGCATGCATTATACATACATACATAATGTATAGTGTAATAAGTGTAATAGACAGTTAATTAAAATACAGCTACACTGCATACTTAGGTACATAACAATTACTTACAAATATCCAGATTGCTTCCATTATGATAGCATCTGATTTGTTAAATGAATATATTTTCTGTGTATATAGCTAAAGTTGTTTACTTTACGAGTTGTCTTCATGAGTCTAGCTAGTCTAAGTCTAGTGTCTAGTCCTAACTGTTAAAAATGTATAATAGCATTGCAGTAGCATTCAGAAATAGGTACGCAACGTAAAATATGCAATCCTATGCTATGTAATGCACTATTTAATTCCAACCAAGTCTCACAGTGGCACCCCTCCCCGTTGTCTACATCGGAATTGTATCACTACAACTACTTATCACGTTTTTTTGCATGATTACATTTGTATTGTGACACGTTGAGATACATGAAGATAATAAGAACAACGCTATCAGTCATTATTTCCCATTTGTCAATCCTTCCTGTTTCCTTGCATAAAAAGCTATTTTATTTAATTACGACAGAGATGCTCAGTTCATTGCGCATTGCATGCATAACATGCATGCGTATTTATTTAATACCTATATTATGCTAACTAGGCACATTTATTCTCTTTATTGTTGTTTACATATGCAATATTGCACTAGTTTTGCTGTTTTTACACACAAGTCGTTTGTGTCGACTTTACATAGCTTAGAAAAATGAAACAAAATTGCAATATCGAGCAAGACTCGACCCTAGCCAACTCTCAGCACAATGTCTGTTTATCCAAATGCCAAAAATGTTTCCTTTGTAGTAGGTAAAGGCATTTATTTCTACACGCATAAGTGCTCTACTGTTTAGTGTTTACTATACTTATTGCATTACATTGGACACCAATAAAATATTTTAGTGTGAGAGTTTTTCACTTTTTTTAATTTGTGCTACCAATACAGCCAATTAAACTAAATAGTATATTACCTGTGGGAATAGAGATAATTAGTTAATTTAATATAGATATGAGTATCACATACAATATGTATGTGTAGCTTGAGTTAGAGGTGAACATTCCTATAATCTCTCTTTCTACCCAAGGAAGATTAATTTTAAACTATAACTGAGATTTTCCTTGATCTGTACTGCAATGGACAATGAGCATTGCAAAAGAAATGAATGGAAATAGCATACCACAACATGAAAACTTTCGTTCTTAGCTTCTGCATACCTGGAAGTGTAATTAGATTCACTATCTCTGTAGAGAGTAGAGACCTTCACAAGAGATCAATCACGGAAAATCCTAATTGGGATAGTGATAGTACGAAGAGAAGAGTGCTTACATCAATATCCACATACACACACATCACATATTTTGACAATTTATAGATACAAATAGAACGTAACTTGAGTAGGTAATAGTTTCAGATAAGTTGGATATTCTTTAATTTTATGACATTTTCACAGGAAGGGGAAAATGCGTGATTTTACTATTTTTAGCTACCATACAGGTAGTAAATTCATATAATTCACATAATAAATCAGGTAGACAAATTGAAACTTTTAGCAATGCCATTTACCAGGAAGGACGCATAAAGCAAACTCAGTAGGTATGTACATATTATGTATCTATACCAAAAAATATTTTATATTGCATAGGTATGTTTTCTAAACTTAAATGTACATCTCAATTTGGATGAGAGGGTAAACTGATAAACCTTAGCCTTAATTAGCCTTAATTAGCTGAACTTTAGCCAACTGGTGCATGTATACATTATACACACAATATCTACATACATAGAAAAAAGTGACAAATATGGGCCTAGTCATACATTACATCATGTTCACGTAGGTCGTAGATAAACTAATTAATCAACTCAACTCATCATGGATGTTTAACTTTGTTTTTTAATAATGGATGATTTTATGGCTGTAATGTAACCAGTGCTCTTTCTTCATATCGATTCGGATCCCCATTTGAAGTCCCTGCACAAAAAATTAGAAGATGCTATTCAACCGCTAAGTGAAGAGTCGAAGATGTATATGAATTATTTCGAGTCTGTGGCCAAACTCTATGAACTAAACAGGGAAATGGCCGGCTTTCCACTATTCTCATTTGCTAATGATAACGAAATCGACGCATGTAATAACAATAAGGAACTCCTATCTGGTTCTCCGGGTCCATTTTTAAGACAAGGAATTTTACTGAAGCTTAACAGAAAAAGAGGGCTTCAAAATAGAATTTTCTTTCTAGTATGGTTATGTTTTTATTTACTTTTATTTTTTTATTTCCTTTACTTTCATTTGGCTTGTGTTTCACTTTATGCAATGATATATAGATCTTTATTAACTCATTTAGCCGATCTTATTTCTAAACTAAAGCTGTTGATTTGTGTGTTTAGTTGATAACTTATTAATCTTGGATTTGTTGTCGACGGAATTTGTTAGGTGTTTTTTTAACAAAATTACCTTTGCAAACGGATTGCGGCAATTCTTTCATTTTCCAAAAATGTGTATACTATCCACATAAACATTAGTACTATCTTCATAGATGTAATAGTAATACCTATTAGCTATAGCTATGTAATCATCATCTTTCACTCTCTCGTTTGTCTTTACCTCTCCCAGCAAGTACTACAATAAGTAGTGAGCAAAAAATGAGATTTTCAACTCTTCTCTTCTCCACTTCTACCTGAACCCTTCTCTGAAAGTTGCTGACTAATCTTTCGTAGCAAGCTTTTGAAATAAATTAGCTAATGGAATGATAATAAATAAAATTAGTTTCGAGACGTGTTAAGTTATGGGACGAGGATAAGCTCCAGCGCAGGATTTCGTCTACACGGTCTAATAACAACAAAGGACATGAAATTACAAGACGCCGTGGTTGACCATGGTATCCCACATTCGTTTTCTGTTGAGATATACGATGAAAAGCTACTCATCCTGGCTGCTTTCTCTGAAAAGGTTTGTTTTATAATATTTTTTATTAATATCTACTATCCCATTATGGGATTTAGCACTTTCCAATTTCTTGTTAATATTAATAAGCACAAAATCAAGTTATTTACATACAGTACAGCTTACAACATAATAAATAAAATGATTTTCTGCCTACAACAACCTACGCACATCGTAACTCTTGTATGTATGATTATAATTCACAATTCATTCACTCTTCCTGTATGAAATAAGAAAAGCGTCAATTAATTGCATATTTATGTGAACTGAACATTGAACTAAGCGTTTCTGTCATAGTCACATAGTAAATAACTTAAAGATAGTAATTAGCACTTAGCTCGTCTATACTATAACAATGGCTAATATAATTGAAGTAATCCTTTTTCTTTCTTATGTACTCACCTTACATTAGGACAAAAAAGGATGGATAGCTGACCTAGAATGGAGCATATGTGAAAGCAAAGGAAATATACCAAACATTAAAGGCTCCAGTGAGGAGATTCTTCAGCAACATACGGAGATTAATCACAATGTCATCGGCCATAGGTCAAACGCAACTACACACGTCTGCTGGCATCGAAACATCTCCATTGACATTCAACATATAATCGACGCAAATCAGGTATATTTACAATGCTTACCAGTTTTTGCTTATTTACCTGCCCCATCGACTAATCTAGGTATTCATATTCTCTCAATAAATGTAATGTGGGTACCGTTGATTAGCTAGAAACATAAATGTTCTTTCTATATCTAATTGCGAGTTTTTATCACATTCATAACGCACCCTTGCCTTGCCTTGCACCCAAAGAAAGGTTAGCGATCCTTTTCCTTTAGCGCCTTCCTTGTCATTTTGGAATTTTGTATTTGCTATGCTAACTAACTATTGTAAACTACATGATTGTGGTAATTTATTGTATACACATTGCAGTAATACACAACTAAATTATATTCATCGCATCCTCCTCTTTTGAATCTTTATTTTCAGATGCAAATTGTTAGTTGGCAATGAATAGTGTGGCTTGGCATAGCATGACATCAATTAACGAAATTGTGTTTACACTTGCATGTATGTACCTGTGTATATGATGACCAGCAGTTACATTACATTAGTGTAAAATGCAATATAGGATGCGTTCAATTTGTACTATTTCCGCTGCAATAAACTTTTCCATTCCGGCATTGAAAGATTTATATTACATTGAACATTACGTTTACAGTTTCCACATAATAAGCGAATAATTGCATTACAATTACACTCATTTAGGTATACTACAGTATTTAAGAGCTATTTGTAGAGTTAATGAATTTATGATGCCATATTATTGTAATAGCTGTATATGTATGGACATGGATATAAGGTCGTTTTCTTTTAATTCCTGACAGTGCAATTTGAGCGGATACTTATTGCGAAAGTTTAAGAACAGTGGAGGTTGGCAGCGCCTGTGGGTCGTCTTCACCAACATTTGCTTGTTCTTCTACAAGAGCCATGAAGATTCCACAGCTTTAGCTTCGTTGCCATTACTGGGATACAAAGTCGAACATCCCAATAAGGATGATAACATCAATAAGGATCATGTATTTAAGCTCGCGTTTAAAAATCACGTCTACTTCTTCAGGGCCGAAAACTACTTTGCTTTTAACAGGTGGGTTCTTGATTTCTTAATGAGTTTTACGTTTTCAAAAGAAATAATACTTGGTTTGCTTGGTTATGCTCGTCCAGGCCAGGCCAAGCCAGCTCGGCCTCTGGCAATAATGTTAGCAGGCAAGTAAAGTACAAAGCCACAGTATGTAGATACTTGCTGTCTGAATATACTTAATACCTATTGTACTTAAGTTAAACGTGTCATTGATGGCTTGTTAGGTTTGTTTTGGTTTCTGTCTGCATTGCATTGCACTCACATCACATCAACATCGCAATTTAATGCAATACAAAGTGCAAAGAAGAATCGAGAGTTTCTTGCCATCATCATAATATTATCATGTCTCCGTGCACCTACATGCCTATATTATTGTTATTATTAAGTATGTGTGTCTAGGTGGACTTACCTGAGCTTCTGACCGGTATCTAGTCTTCATTTTTATATGCACATCGTGTAGTGTAAGTGTACTTGATAGTAGTTAGTTTAGTAAACTCTTAATTCTGCATGATGTGTCAGCATCGTTGTTGGCTTGCAAATCCACTGTTGGTACATAATACTACGTATCTACAGATATCTACTTGGTTATTGTGCTCACTATCAAACTCAATAAAAATTATATCTGTGGCTATAGTGGCTAATGCAGATCTGAGCTCGATATGAATTTTGATTTAGGTTTTTGAACACAATCAGGTTTATGAGGTTTTATTTTCTAAAGTGGATTGTGGATTCATGTATGTATGTAGGCTGTGTTCTGTGTTAGTATATTATGGTACTGCATTTGTATGTGCACAGAATTGACTTTAAGCTTCACTAATGTAATGTAAGTCCAATTCGATGCTCAACTCTCATTAGATATTAACATTCACAAAATGTAATGGTGCTGGCGCTGTTGATGAGAATAATATGGATGGGAATGTTTATAATTTCGTTTTCATATTTCATACTTACTTGTACTACAAATACGTGTGTCATGTCAAATAGGTACAGGGAAACCAGTAGTCAGCCTATTACTTATGTTAAGCTAATCCATATACATTCTTAAGGTAAGCCAAGCCAGCATAAGACATAAAAAACTGATTGTATCTATAAACACAAGTGAAGTAGCGAGTATTGAGTATGTTCATTTAAAAATTCTTGTCCCACTACTGATGGGACTTGCTGATTATTACTTAGCTAGTTCAAGCGTATGCAATTGTATATTTTATGTGAGAGTGACTTAAGTTAGTACATAATTTCATTTAATGGTCATCCCATCTTCAAATGCGAGCCAAATATACTACATGCATTGGAGAAATAGAAAGACCAGACCACTACAATACAAAATTATTAGCAGAATCGCTAACCATAACACTCGCTTCAGACATAACCCTAAGATTATTACAGAGAAGACAGCTCGAATAGAAAAAAGGATGAATTCCAATGTAATGCTAAATTATATATTTAACCACACCACAGCACACGATGTATTTAGTATTTATGTACATGTGAATAGCAGATAGTTATGCTTTAAAGAGATTAAATCATGTACTGTGTGTGGCTTAGCAAACTTACTGAAGACTAGTAATACGAAATTAGTACATTGCATTGGTGAGTAAGTAACATTGTAGAAATTCCCATCCCATGTAAATATGTCATTTTTCCGTCTTTATATTGTTTTTTGTTTGTTGTGCAGTGCATATCGCATGTAAACGTTAAGTCAACATTAAACGATGCAACGAGCCAAAAATGCAAAATAAGCTTACCATTACGATTACAGTGTAATTTAAAACTCTTTTCAACTCTTACTTGCTATTGTTACTATCTTTAGTATGCAAAACTCTTTAACTCACGCCAGAAGTCAGAATTAACTAACAGTAAGAGTAAGAGTGAGGAGCAAAGAAGATAGCTAATTTCACTATTATTGTTCAGTGATGATGTTTATAGCTTGAAGATACTGTCAGTCATTCTCGTAACAGTGTAACTGTAAATGATGATTACAATCGTACAACTATTAATAGAATGTTTATTATTTACTGCTTACTATTACCAGTGTAAGTGTGTGTAACATTATTTATTTAAACTAGAACTAGACCCTCCAACATCTCTAGGGATATATACAAATAGAGAAATGCCATTATAATTACTAGGATCATAATTAATTAGCTAAGAATTGTTATGAGCAATTTAGTACTGATAATTAACTATCTTCTGTTGATAACAAGTTGTTAGTTTAATTATGTTTCATTAAGAGTATGAAGAACATAAACACATTCCTACCTATTGGTTCTACTATCTTTACAAGATTGATGTATTTAAATTTTTACATTTAAATTTTTGCATGTAGGTATCTACACCTACCACCATGCAATTTATGGTTTGTGATGAAGGTAACTTTTTGTTAGATTAGAGAAGAGCAGTTGAATTGCTAAAAATTCCTACTTTATTTTCCATATATGGAAGATTAGAGAAGATTGTCTGTCAAGGCATGCTAATTGCATTATATCTAAGATGTAAATAATAATAATATAATACATAAATTGGTAATCTGCTAATCATAATAAAGATTTTTACGTAACAATAAAAGATGGAATGAGATGAGATTGGAAAGATATAGTTTTTAGCTTTTCTCTGCTCTGGCCTGCTGTAGTACTATATTATATAGTATGTAATAATAATATGATATTAGCGAATAGAAATTAGAAAGGGATGGTCTTTCGCAAATAATAGTATTTCTTATAATCTATAGTAGTAGAGATGAAATAAAACCGTGCAAGGTTTCATTTTTGGTTTTTACGTCGTCCTCCAAAGGTTTGTGTACTTAATGCTGCAGAAAAGGATGCAGGTGGATTATATTATGTGTTTAGAAAATAAATTTCATTTTGTTTGAGAAAATGATGAGAGCTGAAAGGTTAAGTTAAAGAAAAGAAAAATGATTAGTTTATTAAGAGTGATGTGATGTGATATGATGTATAAATATAATATAACAATGGAGTTTGCAATATAATGTTAATGTAACTATTTATGAGGATGTTTTTGTAATTTTGTTAAGAGAAAAACTAATACTTAACGAAAGGACGAGCAAATAATAACCAAAATATTTTGCTAATTTTATTATTGTAGGCTTTGTTTAATATGATTATCATGAACATGACCTGACATTTGACACTGACAACTTGTCTCATTTATATTCCTTACAGATGGCTGCGCATCCTTCAAAATGCAACTACAAGCTGAAAATAAAGCGGAAACTTTTTTACTTATTTATTACAATCCAAAATTTTGTGTTTGTTTGGGATCTTCATTTATTTATTCATTTGCATAACAGCATAATTTCCATATAATCCATATGAGAATAACGTCATTTCCTTCAAACGCGTTCTTGAGATTAACTAGTATGTATACATAATGTACATGACTACCTTTTCCGAATAATGTGGAAGTAGAAGTTGAAGCAATACATCTCTTTAATTGCTACATATATAGGTAGAATACATGTGTAACAATAATGTTGGATTTAAATTAATGAAGATGAGAATGAGGGAGAAGTTAATAATATTAAGAGTAATGGGCATTTAAAAAAGGTCGGGAAAATCACGAAGAAAAGTTGGGGATGATGGAATGACGTAGGAAATGACCTCACTCATCTCATTGTGGTTGTGACTATTCAAATTGGACATTTGTTTGTATGTAGCATGTTGCTAGTTTTGCAGTCACACAAATATGTGAGATGTTTAGCACTCACAGTCACACCATACTAATATCAACATAAGAGGGCAGACCTGACCTTTTCCACAAAGACAAAATATTAATTCCGTTTTGCCTTACCTCAGGCCAGGCTAGCAACAAATGGAAAAATTGCATAGACGTACATAGAGCACCTGAAAAAATTAAGTATAAAAAATTTCATTATACTAATGCTACCTGTATGTAGAACATATACATACATATATATGGCATGTAGTATAGTCACTTATTGTAAGTAACAATATTTATTAGTAGGTAGTAACGGTGTAATGTATAAATCAAAGGAAGATGAAATCTATGAAAAGAGATGCTGACTAGGAATTAAACAAAGGTAAGCCAGTGTCATGTCAGCTAACTAAACTACAACGAAATAATCAAATAAATACATAGACATAAAATCTGACAATGAAGAGAGTGAATGTTGAGGGTTTACTTTACTTACATATGTATATAGGCAGGCCGTCAGTCCACTAACAAAAGTGGGAAACAGGTTTAGCAAAGTTAGTAGACTTGTAGGTCACAATAAGCGAAATTCAAATTGGCTGAAAACTAACAATTAAGCAATGTGTCCAAAAGCGAAATGGCTATAAACCATTGAGATTGTGGAAACGTTATGTCATTTCCTATTTCTTAGTAAGAAAAGGTCAAATATCTGCAATGACCTTTTAAAAAGAGTAAAAGTACTTTATCTATTGATGTCAAGTCCTTCCGTTTTAAATGGCATACTAACTACTTATTTAAATTTGGCTGAAATGAACCAGCAAGACATTTATTTTACAAATACGTAGAACATACAAAGCTACATAGGATGCAGACCGCATTATTACTTTGTAAACAATACAAGCCTTAATCCTTAGTAGATAGTAGTAAGTGCACTTTCTTATATCTATATTACAATTATAAGAAATCTCTGTTCCTCATTATTATTATTATATCGTGTGCTACGTATACCTATTTATTTTATTACATGCTGAAAGAGTATTCTCTAATGTCATGTCATGCCACTATTGTACATAAGAAGTGAACACACATCATCATCATCATCATCTTCATCTTCATACCTATAAAACAATTATAATCCATAATAGAGAGCAGAGATGATCATATACACATACATACATACTTATTGTAAGTATGTACACAAACTCTTCCCATACAATAGAAGATTCATCTAAAGATGCGATGCTTATATGTACTTATACATATTTCTATTAGCATTAACAGTAAATACCGTTCAACACATCCGCACACATGTAGGAATGTAATATCCGTACACACTGCACTACAAGTTACACACCTTTACACTCCTTATAAGCACACCCATAGAGATATTATAGACAGTCTACCGTAAGTGAAGTACATGTATTTGTATTTGTAATGTAAATTGTAATGTAGTTATAGTTGCATGCAGAGTGTATCGAGTCTAGCTAATATGTGTGCAGGTAGTGATAAAACACTAATGCACAGGTGAAACGACTTGCACCAAGCGTTAAAGGTATGTAAGATAGGAATAGGAGTCACTCACTGCAGCGAGACGAGTCTTTGTTTTTCTGACCGACACACTAAAAAATTGTAGTAGTAGTAGTTAGCTGTATGTAGGTATGATAAATTCTTTGACTGATAATGAGTGTGTATAAAGTAGGATAGTAGTTACTCACAGGGAGATGATATAAAGGCGCAATAACGCTTTCACGTTCAGTTTCACCCAAGACACTAACACATACACAACAACTTCACGTGCCAAATATTTATTTAAGGTCAGTAAATACTTAATCTTACTTTTGATTTTATACAATTTCATTTTTGATCCCAACCGAATTTTTACGATACTCATCATCATCATCTCATCTTCATACCAGTACCAGTTAAGATCAAATCAATAGTCTGCCTGTATTCCAAATCGCAATTCTGCATATTTGCACTTGAATAGTTTCGTGTCATTTTATTACAGTATTCAACTCTGGACCTTTTTACACAAAATTATCATTTAGATATAAAAAGAGATCGGTTAAAGGTAAGCCTCATCTAATAAACTCATTGTTAGTTTAGTGGAAACACATAAATTGTATACCTAAGTAAGCTAAACGGATTGTTGAAGTTTTCTTGCCCATTATTGTATATAAGACTATTGTGCTTTAGTGTCTTCTTGGAACTGTTACCGTTTCCAAAGGGCTAAATATCCTTATATCACATAATTGTATTTTTCATACCAGAAGGATATAAGTGTTCACAATTGAGACAAATTAGTTTAGAAGACAGTTTAGGTCGAAAGTCTATGTGAGTGTTTTGTTTATTCTTGCAACAGAAGTTATAAATTAGCTGAAAAAGTATCCTCTTAACTTATGTTTAGTATAAATAATAAGTAGTAGGTATGTGTAGGTGACTCTTGCATTTTAGAGAAATAATCTAGTTGCATTTGTAAAGAAAATCTTTTTAAATCAATTTAAGTACAATTTTTTATGCTAAGCAGTAAGCAGGTGTAAGTAAAAGCTGCATAATGGCTATAGTTATCTTTGATTTTGGCTTACAATTTATTGTTTACGTATCCTTACTGATTATTCTTACAATGCAAACTACTTAAGTTAAAATCTCTCTCCATTAGCAATTGTGTGTCAAGATAGATGATCAAACTATAGAACTAATCTTACGATAAGCCAATTTTCTAATTAATTGCATAGGCAAGTAGTATTGTTCTCCGTATAGTAGAGAGCTGTAAAAGGTAGCTTAGCTGGTTTGGTTTGAATTGGTTCTCTCATTGTTTTGTTTTGTTAGTTATTGAAGAAAGATGTTTATTAAGAGTAATTAATTGAGGAAGGAGGGAGTTAGAAGTTAAAGGCGACGATTGAGTGACGACTGACGAGACGAGATGGGAAGGTACATATATACCTAATAAACATAACAGGAGTAGTGAGAAGAATCGAAAGTGCAATTATACAATTAATTAATAATTTGGCTAGCCAGGCCAGGCCAGACCAGGCTAGACCAAGCCAAGCCAGGAACTATTGTATTGTTAGCATTTGAGTTAATAATAGATTCTGCTAAACTGCTATGGGCACAAGCTGTCTTGTTTTGTCTTGTCAATAAGTTGCATTAGAGAATTGCCTTCTCGAATCCCAATCACATCCCATCACATCACATCACAGCACTTAAGAAAGATAGCGTTTAGTTTATTAGCATTAGATTTGCATTCAAATCAATCCCTCTAATTGGGGCACAGTAAGAATGGCTAACTAGAAAGTAAATGCTCAAAAGAACGTTCATTTGCTCGCTTCCAAGTGGAGAACGAGAAAGTTTAATTGCTTAACCCAAATCTATTTTTATATCTTGGCTTGGCAACTGTCACTTTTACCCATTCATTTTCATACATTCATTTTCTATAGAGACAGAAGAACATCACTGAGACTTCTTTTCTGCAGGGCAACATCAGCGTCAGCCTATCTATAATGTTTAATGCACTTACTTAAAAAAACTTGCTATCTTCTCTCTTACTGTATTTACGAACCAAGTTACGATTAGGTATTATTATTGGAGATAATAAGTTGATGACAATAAATTTTTTCGTTTGCAACAGCAATCTTGTCTTAACTGCTATTCTGTAATGGACTTACTTGCTGCTGTATTTATATTTATCTCTCCTGTTCTTTAGCGTGTAGTAATAGTAAAGTTATTAGTACCTACAGACAACAGAAGAGATAAGTCTGGCCTGGCCTGACATGGCATACCTATAGCTAATGTAATAATACTGTTATATTATAATAATGTAATGTTGCAGTCAAACTAATCGTAAGCAAAGCACTGTTTATGTTTGTTGTATCGTGTAGTACATTTATGTAGTTGTACTTTCTACATGAATTATGCAACTCAAATCTTTTGTACAACTCTCTTCTCATCTCTATCTTAAACTTCAATCAGTCACTCTTCGTGGTTTCTATTATTGTGCAAAGACGCAAGTGGCAATTGAACTGAAATGTAACTGACAGGACAAATTACTCTTCTTAGTATGCCTATGTACATAAGTACTAGCTAAAGAATGAAACTCTGTATATTTATGTACTTGGATGTACTGCATAAGCCATTATGTAATTTTATTATTACTCTAATAATCTAAGGAACAACACCCACCCAGGTAGCTAGCTCACTCAACTCATTTTATTTAAAGGAAATCTCCTCTTCCGGAAACGGTTTCACTTTTTCGTCATTTTATACACAGCATAAGGCAGTTAAGTTAAGTTAACTCACTTAGGTAACTATTAACTCGCATCGCATGTGATAGTAAATAATTTGATAGGAAAATATCACCTACCTTATTTGCAAAATACTACCTACGCAATTTATTATTATTATTAATGCCTACACATAGATATAATAAATAGGCGAACACGAATACTTGTTATAATAAAGCCAGTCGCAACAAGTCACAATTAGTTTACCTTCATCTCTCACTTAAATTAAAGCACGTCCATTGAAGTATCCCTATGTGTATACTTACAATTAAAGAAAGTAATGGGAAAATTATTCGAGATTCTCATAGAAAATGTAAGAAAATGCATTAAATGAAGGATGAGACAAGAACACGAGTTATCACGGCCTGACTTAAGATTGTCTAGTAAATATAAGTCAGTAGGTAATAAAAAATTAATCCCTACAGGTAAGTGTACTAACTGTACCACAATAAAATAAACTCGTACATGAAAGTTGACAGCTAAGTAAAATTAATTCGCTCACTCAGCTTAGCTGGGCTCACTACCGGTAAAAAAATCTTCATTTTTTCCAATTTCATTTACTTTTACTTGCATTAGAGCGTAGGTATGCATTTGCAATATGCACGCAGATTTGCCAGTAATAATACAGGTTCAGCCAGCTACTTATTTATTTAATTAGGGACATTTGTATACATAA
>JAQFYC010001421.1:0-34640 GCA_034694165.1 Tomocerus mixtus | reverse complement strand
CTTCAATGACGGAAGAAGCGACTATCATAATAGGTTCAATTTTTAAGTAAAAAGGACGAACATACATACATACATACAGACAACAGCACTACATAAGCCCTAGGTCGGGCTAAAAATTAAGCGTATTCCTCAAGTTTAATTCTTTCAGTGATATTTAACACTAACATTCTAAGAGTATCTTAGTACATTAGCAAAGCATCTGGTAATAATATTTGTGTGTTTTTACCTCAGGTATAATTTTTCAAAAATTCTAAGGCTTAATTTTAGCCAAAACATGAAGACTTCATGTATGCTGCTTGTTATGACATTCTGCCTGTGCACTTATAATTGTATCTACACTTCTGCTGCGGGTAAGAAATACGTTTCTACTACCTTCTCATTTTCATTAAGTTATACAACGTACATCATATTTACATATTCATTATGTTTTAAAGCAATTCCTAATATAGAAATGGATATTCATTATTCAAAACATCTTTTATAAACAATATTTATTTTGTACTTTACAGAAGCCCAGTGTCCATATCGGCCAGGAAATTGTGCAAGCGCTTTAAATCCTTGTAACCGGAGATTTTGGTACTATGAACTTTGTGGTAAGTAAATAAAGTGGCAAACAGTTAAAATTGCTAAATATTAGTTAAACACGTTGCAAAATTTCCAAATGAATTTTTTACTCATCCTCAGGTGAGGGCAAAACATGTTGCACTGACCACAAGGATTGTAGCACTTTTTGCTTCGATGCCGTAACGAAGGAAGAGACAAAAATCTTGCCACCACCAAAAGGTAAATTTTAATTTTAGCTTTTGTTTGAATATGAATAAATAAACAATTTCTTTTCAATACACTCGACTATACCAGAGTTACGTTAACATTGGATTTTTTATAATTTTAAATATTTTTTATGTTAAAGCTGAATGCCCAGATCGACCGGGGAATTGTGTGAATTTTATAAGCCCCTGTGACCATAGACTTTGGAGTTGTGGTAAATAATTAAATGATAAGTTACTAAATGTTTATTATGTCAAAATATTTATGTGTACATAAAAACTTTTTATTAATCATCAGATGAAGACAAAAGATGTTGCGTAGACAATAAGGACTGCAGTGCATTTTGCTTCGATGACATAACAAAAGAAGAGACACCAGTCTTGCCAGTACCCAATGGTACTTTATCATATTAGGTGCTGTGAAACTACAAATGAATACACAATTGATTTCTAATAATTCAATAACACTTCTTTAATTGTTACGTGAATATTAACATTAAAGTTTTATTTAATATGCAAAAGGAAACTTATTATATAATTGACATGAAGTGAACCACAATTAATCGCATATTATAATACGTAGTAAGTATGAGATAAACATAGAAATCATTTATGGTATTTTGCAACATTTATTTTTATTAGTCTACTCAGTTGAACATAATATGCATACACTTGCAGATATAAATATCCTTTTATAAAAATGTGTGAATATTAATCTTTGGCTGTGTATAATCTCTTAATAACTTTTACAGTTGCATATTACTACCCATACTGCTTATTGTTACCCTTGAACTTTAGTTTGCATGAAAACCATTTACTTTGCTATGTATATGAGTTCACAATTGTCATAAGTCAAGAATTTTTGTTGGTCTTGTCAGGGATATCGGATTCCATACGCTCCCCAAATGAAAATGAAGCAGGATTGTATGATGTTTACTCATTCAAACATCAATAAAATAATTAGAATCATAAAACTATTGAGAGACCGCGATTAAGTAAATATATAACATAGTACAATAATTATATTCAACGATTTTTTTAATAGCCTTTAAGAATTCCCTTTTATCAATTACGTATGGGACTCACTTGTATACCCATGCATTTCTTATATATTTATATTACTCAAAAGTTTTATCGCAGTGACACACATATGCAAATAGAGGGAGTTTTTCTGTAATAATTATACTATGCACATATATATTTATTACACGTATAAGTATAGACGTACAATACTACTATGCTACAAAATAAAACAGAGCAGAGCAAGTAACCCCATTTAATTCTGCACAGAGTCGGACTCGTGTTAATCATTAATATTAATAAGGATAACCTTTGATATTTATATTACCCAAACAGGAATATTATGCAAACATTTTGCCATTTTCAATTCCATTTTATTTATTTGCATTATACCAGCATAATTATTCTGGGAATATATTTTTTAATTGCTTCTCGGTTTAACCTCCTTCCTAACTGAGCAGCATTATATTACTAATGTTACTTTATCCTTTTATTAATTTTATAAATATTTATAAATATTTTCAGTAAACTTATGGTTGATGAATGAAATGATAATAATGACGAAACCTTGTTTAGCGAGATACGGCTTACTTTTGCGTCATAAAATTATCAGGAAACTTAATGGCATTATTATAGTATTGATATTTAATATAAAACGTGCTCAGAACTTATTTTTTAACTCATTTGAATTGTGTAGCGACAGTGTAGACTGTAGAGTGGCAGATAAAACTTAAAATTATTCCACACTAACGCTAAACCTCCACGCTAAAACAACAATGAACAAGCTTATTGTTTTACTTGCTGTGATTGTTGCTGCCATTCTTTTGGTGGACGTTTGCAATGCTTGCAGACCTACTGGTGTAGAAGATTTTGTTTGTGGTAGTGATGGCGAAACTTACCAAAACAGTGGACATTTGTTTTGTCATAATTGGGCTATGCCAAGTAAGTCATTGTTGAGTAAACAACTTTTAGTATTTTGACTATTCATTAAGATCATCCTTTTATAGCAATTTATTTAATATTTTATACCGTACTTAATTAGATCAAGAAATAAGTATTAGTTTACTAATTACAAATTGCAAATTACCATCACCTTATTTCTTTTATTATTCTTTATTTTTTTATAGAGGAATTATAATATTTATTAATTGCAATCCTTACTACAATTATTCAAAATTGAAATTAACAATTTAATTCCTTCTTAACTATTTTTGGATCGTATATATAAGTGGAAATATAACACCTTTATCCAAAATCAAATATTTTCTTCGATTTTAAAATGTTTTTTTGAATACTTTTGGCTATCATGCAAGCAGATCTCCAACAATGGTCATTTGAAACTAGTTCTATATAAACATCTATATACAATTTGCATAATATAGATAGATATTATATATCATGTTTAATAGTTACTATAGTATTAAGTTATTTAACTAAGGATAAGTCACGTCGTTAAAATGTTGCGAGTATGTACAAGTACGCTTTACCTTATCTTATCATTTTTATTAGCATAATATTGCAACTCGTGAGCAACTTTCTTTTGAAAATCATATTGCTTATGTCTGTAATAAAATTGGTCCTCGGGCCATGAATTTATTAAAATATAAAAGATTCATTCCCAAGGAATCAATGTATGTTGTTTTTAGAGCTATCGTATTCTCTATTGTAATTTATGGACTACCCATTTATTCCTGTGCAGTATCAGGTCTTGATAGAATCCAAAAAATCATAGATCGTTTCTTAATTATCTACTGTTTTGGACCCAAATTGTACGCTCGTATGAAAAGTGGAAATGTTTGCTATCCGAATATGTATAAACTATATAATGAATTTGGCATTTTATCGGTTATTGAACAAAGTAAGTTTTCAAGTTTATGCATGTTCTATGTAATACGAAATTGTGGATCCGCTGTATTTCCAAATTCAATTATAGAATTATTTAAACCTGTTCCTAGAGTAAGGGCTAGTAAGCAGGAAAACAATGTATTAGTTCCTAGCTATAATTGTGACTTTTTCAAGCATTCTTTTAGTTATAGAATTATAGGCTTATGGAATTCATTACCTAGCTACCTAAAAAGTGCTGACTCTTTCCAAAAGTTTAAACCTCAACTGAGGAAATATGTTATTTCGCTACGTGAGGATGACTGAATGATGCTATTTTATTATATCTCAGCCTTAGTTTGTATTTCTCTATTACTATATTTATGAATTATCCCTACTGACACTGTAAATTATATTTTATTGCCATTTGTCCTTTGTTGGAAACCAGTGATGCCCAGTTGTATTATTGAACAAAGTTGTGACAATAAATCAATTACATTACATTACATTACATTTACAAGAGCATTCCAGTTCAATGCAGATTGTCTCTGTTCTGCCAACTTAATTTTCAAAACAACAAAGAATCAACTATAGTCAAACTTAAAAGTTTATTATAATAAGTAACAAGAAAGTACGAAATAGCAAAGATTATATAACATGTTTTATATTTGTATTTGCAGATTCTCCTCCCGTAACAATTTGTCATCCTGGACGGTGTGACGGAGTTACTCCATGCGTTTGAGACGTTATACTATCTTTATTCATTGTATCATTTTAATGTGAATTTCATCATTAAAAATGTTGTTATTTTATATACCTAATATTAATTCTCTTAAATAATTTAGTATAATCATGTGGTAAAACATTAAATTTTTAGTGCAATATATAATTAAGCCATAATTTGTACATCTTCGTCATTCATATTCAATATTCATGTTGTACAGGAGTTAGATTGTTAGATGTATAGTATTTCTTGCAAAGGCTATGTGACATTGTAGTATATCCTAATACTGCCTGATTTCTTATAACTTACAAATATGCATGCACAAGTCCCTTAAAAAGTGTAATCATTACAATGACCCATCTCGCTTATAATTGGAGGTAATCAGTTAACCACATATCTGACTTAGTGCATTGCGAGTATAGTACCTACTTAAACTACTCATAAATGCCGCATGCTATTTAATTATTTGATGTGTTTATCTATTACTAATCCCAATAATAATTCGATCAGTAAGGGTCAATGCATGTATTTTAATATGCACAGGTAATTACTTGCATGCATATTAAATCATTCATTGTGTCAGAAGCATTACTGCAGTTGAAGTAGGAATATATTATTTTAATCATTGCATAACGCTGTAGTTACATTATTACGGCACAGAGAGAAATTCCGTAAGTCATATAAGGATTCATTTGAAAACAAGATCCTTTAAACGTAAAAGAATGCAACCTGATTGGGTGCACTGTATGTATATTGCGAAATAATCCGTCGAAACACATCTACCCCGAAGTTGAAGTCAACAGTGAAAATAACACACCCGTTTCGTAAGTATGGCTCTAATTTTATACGACATATTGGAGAATGCAACATATAATTCCCATCAAAACAATGTCACATTCGCCCAGGTCTGGGGTAAATGGAGATTTATGGTTGCATTGCATGCGTAATTAACTACAATTTGTATATACCACTTGTCATTTAAAATTTATGCTTAAAAAGTTGGTTGAACGTGCACTACCAATTTATTTAGTTTGAAAACATGTGAATGGTTCAACAGATCGAAAGTCATTGTGTCCTTGTCTGGACAGACGGACTGACAGAATATTATCATAAAATAGTTTCGCAACCACTTAATAATTATGTCAAATTACCGCTATACTGTTTCATGCAATATAGGGATAACGTATTATCATAAAATAAATATTTAATGCAGAGTGCAGACCTACTTCATTATACAATTTCGTTTGCTGTTTCCTGGAAATTATGTTAGACTGAATACAACAGTTATTAGTAGTAGGTTTAGGGAAGCATATTATAGTTCTTGTATTGGCTGTTGGACACGAAAGCAACTTTGATTTGTTTTGAAATGAAAGTCGTTTCAATATTAATTCGCATTGCTTACACAAGTTGAATATATTCGATAAAAAATGTTCCACTAGTTCTTGTTTATTTTAAGAATGATAAAATCAGTAAACAAAGCAAAATATCAATATTTGCCAATCCTTGTTTAACAATACACCAGTATTGAAATAAAATACCTCGATTTTGACGTAAACATTAAGACGCAGTAAGGTACCGTAAAAATTTAATATTTAATTCGTTTTTTAATTTCATTTGAATATAAATTGTAGGTATATATATAGTATTATATTTTAAATTGTCCTGTAGAACAACATATTAAACTACAATTCAGTTTCCAGGATAAATAATAATTCTACTTAAAACATGAAGACTTCGTGTATATTACTTGTTATGGGTTTCGTTTTGTGCACATACAATTGTGTCCTAATGGCTGCCGCTGCGGGTAAAATAAACACACATAATATTATGATTATTTGCAATGAAGGTGCACCACACTTTTTCTGCAAATTAAACTATAATACAGTACTGTTAAAGAGATGGTGTACAATTAATAAATTCAGAAACAGGATGGCAAAACTAATATAAGCTATATTATCTTGTTTATTATATTATGTAATAAAGGCGTCTGCCCACCACGACCGGGCCCTTGTGTCAACGTTAGAGACCCATGCCAAGATGTTAACTGTGGTAAATGCTAGCAATTTTAACCATTAACGATAATTTAGGCAATTAATGAAAATAAGTTTTCAATAACAACTTTTCAGGAACGGGAAGAATGTGTTGCGTGGACAGGTCGAATTGCAATGCCTTCTGTTATCCTTACAAGAAAAGACCATGCAAAAGACACAAAATTCCACCCCCATTTAACATTTCAAAATGAGGGGTTTTCTGAATAAATCAACTATATATTAATTACAAGCTTTATGGATGTCCTTACTAGGCTGATACACAAATAAATTAATACAGTAAGGAATCACAAAGTCCTTTTTAATTCATAATATTAAATTAACAGATAATTAGTGATATTAAAAATTATAACGTCAAACTCATAAACTGAAATCGTAAGTAAATCTATATTCGTCAGCATAATTCGATTATAAAACTGTCCACTGTTTCCGTAGATGTTAATTATTTTAAGTGTATAATATGTGTGATAATACATTTTACAGTGACCTAACTATACACACCGTTTATGGCTGCTCTTTAATTTCAGTTAGCATGGGACGCGTTAAACATTTTACAGTTTACTGACATCTACAACTTCATAAATGTATACTCTGGCCACAGCCACAGAAACTCAAGCGAAGTATAAGTATAACTTAAACCTCAATAAAATAATTATTGGACCAGCAATAATATTTATTAACTGTTATTTCTGATTGCGACTGATGTCAATTAATTAATGGTGCTTTATCGTCTTTTATAGTACGATTAAACGCATTATAAATATTTGCAGAAAACTTATGGTTTATGTTGTTTTTTTATAACCAGAGATAGAAAACCTTGACTGGTTTACCAGAGCCTTAATTTTGCATAGGATTAATCCATTGATAATTATTATTCAACATGTAATTCAATATTATATGCTTACTAAAATATTGTAAAATGTGCCTAGAGATTTTTTCATAATACATTTTAGTAATTGTGTGACTGTGCGACACGGCAGAGTAGCAGATACAATCGAGAAAAGAAATAATTTTACGATATAGTTTACCGATCGCCGCAACAGATTAATCACAATGAACAAGTTTATTGTTATATTTGCTGTGGTTGTCGCTGCTATTCTACTGATGGACGTTTGTAGTGCTTGTAGGCCTACCAGTGAAGAAGATCCTGTTTGTGGCTCAAATGGACAAACATTCAGAAATGGTGGAGTTTTATTTTGTCATAATTGGGCTAATCCAAGTAAGTCCTCACTGACTAATTATTCTTTGCAATTAGTAGTACTTTAAAAAATTAATTGCAGTAAGTACTAATAAATATGTGCTGACTTGTAATTATCCATTAATTTTCGCCAAATCGTGCCTTACGTAAAGAAAATATAAAACAAAACATTAATAGCGTTTCAACACCATCAAGTAACTATACAATGAAAAATACGAAATACAAGTATAACTACATCTATATCCGTTCTATATTTATATTTTCAGATTCTTCTCCCGTAACAATTTGTCATCGTGGGCCATGTGACGGAGTTACTCCATGCATTTAAGACGTTAAAACTGTATTCGCCGAATCATTTTAAATATAAAATTAAATCATAGCCCCAAGTTCCAATACTAATTTTGAAAAATTATGATTAATTTGTTAATAAATGAAAATAAAGTTTGATTTTTTCTTCCAGCAATACGTTATTAACCCTAACAGGGGCATCTTTGACATATTATGTGGTAGATATGCGATTATAGTTATCTGCCTAATCAGGATTTCATATTTCATTTGAGAATGGGAACGGTTAGGAAATCTAGTATGCAGCAAACTGAAATGCTCTTTTGCATTAAATAAGAAGCGTATCCCAACGTTCTGGCCCTTGCATAATATGTGTCAATATTGAGATATTTATATATCACAGAAAAGTATGGTTTTTGCAAACATAATATTTGTATTAGAATGCGTTATGTACCAAAAAATCAAATGATCAGGAATACACTTGCAAAAAACCATAAAATATTAGAATCTGTTGCACTAACACCCAATTGTCTGTGTGCATCATGTAAGTAGCATAAAATATCCAAAATTATATTCATCGGGTAATACATAATATACGGTGTAGTATATGTGCACTCTGTTTGTGTGACATTATTATGTAGCGTTCCTCTGAGTATCACATTACCAAATAAAGGAATTAGGGCATTTAAAAAGAAAAATTACCGATGACGTGGGAGTTTTAGGTCAATATGTTCACAAAAAATAACACCCACCCTCATTGTCCTAAATCTGCAAAGAGCTAGATGAAAACGCAATAGCTATACTTTGAGTATAGATTGGCAAATTAATAATTCGTTCGTTTAATGAAACAAAATTCGTTTTAATATAAGAACAGAACAACAGAAGTGTAGAATACTGATAAGCTTACAACTGTAAGCACTATACAGTGAACAATAACCATATAATAACCGTCAATGTATTTTTAGGCTTAACTAAGTTAAATCACCAAACAGTGATTATATAATACGGAGAAGGCTTAAGTTAAATAAATTCCGGATTTACTACCTACACCCAAATTATTGTAAATGAATAAAAGGATTTTGTATGTTTTATTGATGTAGAAGATAATACATTTATTTTTATTGGGTATATGTAAGAATTTGTCACTACATTAGGCATTGAATTATTATAATGCAAATTCGTTAATGTTCATCACATTATATGTTATATTGTAATGTATTTTGCAGATTTGACATTTCGATGTTCATAAATTGTGTGCTGTGTAAAATGACGTCAAAAACGACAACGTAACGCATTTAATACCCAGGGTTTAACCTCATTACTCATTATATTGATGTCTTACCGTTGTGATTTTGTCAAACTATTTCTATAAAAAGGAAAGAATTATAATTACTCATTCACTCAATTTCTGCAGCGACACAGACAAGTGTACTAGTTTGTACTCTTCTTTGAAATTTCAAAAATCAAAACAAATTGAATCATGGGTAAAATTATATTATTCATGGCTGTCATCATCGCTGCTATTCTTTTGGTCGATGTCTGCAACGCTTGTAAGCCTAGCAACATCGACGCCCCTGTCTGTGGCACTGACGGACAAACATGGAGAAACAGTGGAATTTTATTTTGCACTTTCTGGCCCAATCCAAGTGAGTTTTTATTAAATACCCTTTTTATTATACAAACATTGTCCATGAAATTAATGCATCATCGTTCAATACTATTTACTTATTTGGAGATTTGCTCAGCTGCGTAAACTCAATTTATAATTGTGTTAGCTACTATAATCTTAATAATTTTAATTTTCAGACCCAGAAGTAACAGTTTGCCATGAAGGACCATGTGACGGCGTTACTCCTTGCAATTAAATCGACTGAGCTGCCTTCTTTAATAATTGATATTGATATCCATTTCCTCATTTACAATATAATTTTGATATCAATAATAAGTGTATTAAGTAGCAGTGTTTAAATTAAAAATGTTATACATATATTACAAATATGATCATTAATGTAAATAAATAATTTTGCCATGTACATACATGTTGACCAATTAATATTTCTTTTTAGCACAAAATTAATAAGAGTAATTACAAGCCTTGCTTTCAAAAATACTTACTGTATAATGTAAAATAACAGAGAAGCAATATTTTGTAATGTAATGCTAAATAAAAAATGTATTACGTAAACTTGGTTTCCATATTATTAGAATGTAACAGAAGTGTAATTATTATTAATGAAATATATTATTATTAATTACAAATATATTATACATATATAAATTATTATAAAATATTATAGTGAAATATTATTATTCAAAGTAGATAATGGAACAACTAACTTACTTGTGAGGCAATCTGGTATGCACAATGGATTTACCTGGATATATTACTATTCAAATCATAGTACATCATGTCTTATTAAGAATGATGTTACCTTTGAAATGCAATCTGCCAGCCATGCATAGAATACAAATATTTAACTTTGTCAAAGGGAAAAAATTGTTCAAGTGCAGCCTAAAATATTCATATACCTATATGCAAATGTCCAAAGTTTCCAAGCATCATAATGCGTTATGAATATCAATTGGGCAATATTGCGCTTCACTGCAACTTTTTTTGAGTGTGAGCAGTTTCTCGGAAGTTACGTTACGTAGCGTAGGGTCGGCTATAAATAGAAGGAACCATTTAAACAGGCTAATCAGTGTTTTACATTCCACATACTCATTTACTCATATACCACGCTCAAGAATAACGTAAGGACCAAAAGTTTGGTAAAAAATATATACAACGTATTCAATGATTATCATTCACTTATAATTAAATGCCCGTTCCAAAAGGCACTTATTTCTGCATGGATATGATTAATACTTCAAATTATACATAGTCGCCTTTAAATGTTCATAAACACTGTTTTTAAGCGCCGACAATAAACACATTTCTATAATATACAAATAGACTTTTAAATCATATTAAGTATCCCTATTTGATGGTTGATTATTATTTGGTATAGGTTGTTGTGCTGATTATTTGTAACTACGTACATAGATGTATAATGTATTATATATATACCTATATCTGTTTGTAAAGTATCCCATGTTTATATGATTCAATTACAAATAATAATCAGGGATCATTCAGGGAAAATTATATTTCATAAACAATAAATGCATTTGCTGTATTCATTGACGTAAATACGTTAATATAGACACTGAAATTATGCTTTTATGGCGACCAATTAAAGTAAATAAATTCTGGATTAACTGTAAGCAAATTTGTTGTGTAAACACTTAAGAGTTTTACTATAGGATAATCTGAATTAACAACGTACTTTGTTTATGGGTGCTAGTATATGACGCTTGTAGTATAGCTTCAAAAACTTTACAATACAATACTGTATGCAAAATTGTATCAGGTCTCATTTGAAATTAAAAAAATAATAAAGCACTTGTGTTTATGATGGCATATAGCACCTATCGTATACCTATATAAAATCAACACATGCCTACATAACATTATAATGATTAGGCACTGCTTTGTGTTTTAACAAAATTATATATAGAAAAGATTTTTATTTCCAATTATTCATTTCATTTGTTCTTCTAGTATAGAGACAACCTAAGCAGTTGGCATTAAAAAGTCTTAGGTTGACAAATTGACAGACCACTATGGGTAAATTATTCGTATTCTTGGCTGTTATCATCGGTGCTATTCTTCTGATCGATGTCTGTAACTCTTGCTCGATTGCACCTATCGATGCTCCAGTATGTGGGACCGATGGTGTGACGTACATGAATAGAGGACTCTTATTCTGTATGTACTGGCCCGATCCAAGTGAGTTTTTCTATGACAATAATAATATACAGATATCTTCAATCAATTAGTTTTTACAGTGACCAAATAAGTTTTACATTATATTACATTGTCTGTAAATTCGAACAATTAAACTATATTTTATAACTTCCAACAACGCATACAGAATAGTATTTGCGATTATTGAAAGATAACTTTGAGGGAGAACTTGTGTGCATTATAACGATTTCTTCGAATAATGCAATTTCTTTATATCTAATGACAGATCCTCCTGTTACATTTTGCCACGATGGACCCTGTGATGGCGTTACTCCATGTGTTTAAGCTGTTTTACTGAACCATTGAACATGGGAGTGGCAAACCCAATTATATGTAAACATTTAAGTTATTGTTGCTAAATTGCTAGTAGAAAAATTAAAATTGTGTAAAGTATAATCCAAATATTTATTTGCTCCCAATTATTTTCCTGTCAATGTTCAGTTTCATCTATTTTATTTCTTAGCAAACAACAGTAGATAGGATGAGCGTTGTACGCCTACATTGATTTGTACACAAACGTGGTACATTACGAGAATAGGAGGCAATGACGAAGTTAATATTGCAAAATAAAATGTAATGGCTTATGTATGTATGTATTTATTATTCGAACATAGGCAGCGCCCGCCCAAAAAATCTGAGAGTTATACAATTATAATTATTAATTATTACACTTATATTAATTGTAGGTAATGGCTTATAATTGACGTAGATAATTACTATAACGTAGTATGTATGTACAATGTAGTTATAATACTTCATTATTGGTAGTTTAGAATACGAATATGTTTGATTTTATTGATTAGGTTGAAAAATGTATTAGGTTTATTTTTATTTATATATCACGTCCCAGCATTATACGTAGGTACTCAGTTATATTTATTTTGATTCCACATTAACAATAAGTACCAACTGTTACATTATATTGTAATCCAAGAAATATGTAGGCTACCTATATCAATATGATAAAAATGATATTAATTTCAACTCTAAATTATTGGTACAAGAGAAAACAGAACACGCACGGAATTGTAAACCGATGTGTGAATAAAATTATGCTTAATTGATTGTTTGAGCCAGTGACCTTAAAGACCGGACCTCTGTACCAGGGGCGCCCGCAGAAAAATATTGGACATAGGTTACAAATATGACAAATTTTTGAATACCTACATGTATATGTGACCGGTTAAAAAGACTAAATTCAAGGGTTATAAAAAATTTTATTATGTAATTTTATTGTTAATTTGCTTATGAAAAAAGCGAAATTTATAATTTTGCCTGCAAATCCCCTCGCGCAGTGCCAATTTTTTTTACGTTTTGAGGCAAATTGAAGACTTAACACATATTTAACAAAATCGCGCGGAGCGCGAAATTTTTTGGCAATTTTTTTCCTTTTTGCGCATTTTTTTTGCCTCAGAATAAATAGAAGAATAAAATTTGAATAAAAAATTATGAGACAAAAATGTTCTTTAGGATATCCGCATGGTTGTAATCATTGGAACATGTTCCGATTACAATTGATTACTTCTCACTTGTCACAGTTTTAACTGCGAGCTCATACGAATGCTGAAATGTTAAAGAGAGATGATGATGATTGAGAGATGTACAAGTACAATTGCTTACTGAGAGCTAAAGCATCTTATGAGCATGCAAACAAGCATTTCATTTTCTCGTAATGTGTAGTATAAGACATACATCACTATTACTAGATTTTTTTGTAAAGCTTAAAATTTACAATAAAATAAATCCAAACCAATAACTACTCATTCAAAGAATCCTGACGAAATTCAACTGCCACCGGAAAATATGACATAGGCTATAGCCTACTTAGCCTATAGCTGTGGGCGCCACTGCTCTGTACAAGTAATCGGGCAGCGTAGCTGCCTTGCTATCAAATAAAAAAATATAGCAACAAATTGATTGATAGCTGTTAACAAATACATGTTTGCTACACATTAAATCGCTCCAATAATATTTATTCCAATGTCAACAATAGTCTTTTCTATTTTAGTATACGTAATATTTATTGTACAAACTAAAAATTAGAGCAAATAGTAGTTTCAATATAACATTACACATGAATCTAGAATATATTGTTTGATCAAGTGGATTTCTATTTCCAATTTCTATGGTAGTATCGCCAAGCGACTCAGGTGCGACCTTTAACTGGAAATATACGTAATTCAAATTCAAAGCGGATACTACGCAATACTTAAGTACTTGTTTCTACTACATACTAGGTAAATAAATAGTGTAGAACAGATATAAATCTTGTGTCTACTCATTCATTTGATTTATTAATACACGGAAAATCTAACGATAATCTTTCCATTGCGATTTGCAGCTTCACGGTCTGACAAACTAATTAGCATAATGAGTAAAATATTTGTATTCTTGGCTGCAGTTATCGCCGCTATTCTTTTGGTCGGTGTTTGCAACGCTTGCTCACCTTTGAATTTTAATGATCCAGTGTGCGGCACAAATGGCGTGACTTACACAAATAGTGGCGTCTTAATGTGCATTTTCTGGTCCAATCCAAGTAAGTTTTACAAATTTACAAATTTGCAGTTTTCAATAATTATAATACATGAATAATATGGCGTTCACTATAAATATATCTACTACAGAGCAATTAGGATAATAAATTAATTTGCTTTTATAGTTTCACAAAATGGACAAACCAAAATCATTGTTAGAGATAACAGTAAAGCTTATGTGTTTTAACTTCAAACATTTGTTTACAGCGAACATAAAAGAACACGGCTAAGTGGAGATGTTTGTGTACATTATATGCAAAAGGCCTGTTTTTAAAAAAGAGTAACTACTTAATTACTTGTTCTTATTTTATAACAGATCCTCCAGTCAGGGTTTGCCACAGAGGACCATGTGACGGCGTTACTCCATGTATTTAAACCAAATTGCTGAACGTATTTTTGACGTATTATGCGGACAGAAAACATAAGAGCTCCATCCCAATATTCTTACACATTTGTTTATGTAATGCAATTAGTGTTTGCAAAATTAAACAGTTTTGCTATCCTCTAATTAATTATATTATATTGCAATTATTTTGCATGTAGCATTCGGTTTCCTTTGTAAAAAACTTTGTAAAATACAATAGATAGGATGTGTATGGCACATACAAGCCACAAGTATGCAATCCGGAACTTTTATCATGTAACAAGATTTTTGTTCATTAAATAGTATACAATAATAGAATAGCAGTCATAGACGATAAAAGGCTGTTGATGCCAACTAATGCATGAAGAAATCTTTGAAAATGTGTGAAGAATATATATAATAATGAGGATACACTCGACATGTACATAGTAAGCTCCCGTTCTAATTAAATGAATCGTATATAAATATACTCCCGCAGGATATGTTCTTAGAGTTGCTGGCTATACCTACATAGGTAGTTGTTTATCGACTTATGGTTACACGTTACCAACTTATTAAATAAAGAATAGGTATTAATTTTTCTTTAGAACAGGTAATTCAAAATGTTTTTCTCCTTGTTATGTAAGACCTAATTTAAAAATGCATTTTTCGTAGATTCATAAACTACGCAAAATGTAGGATAAACTTGCAACGATTGATGTAATTGTAAGCTGAGATATCTGCGCATTATGTAATAAAAACAATGTTGATGAAGATGGCCAAATTTTTAAACTATCAAACCAAAAAATAGAAGCTACAATTATATTGTTTGTAATGACTGACTGTTTAAATATCAACTTACATAATATTATATGTCGGATACACTTGTTAGGTTACACACTACACTGGCATTACCTATGCATAATTTTCAAGGTTAGCAGCAACTTTATTTATCAATCTGCACATGACATGAGCGATAACATTTTTCTGTATTTTGTGCACATTGGGATTGTTGCAAAAAATTGCAGCCTAGTATAGCACACGCCTTATGATAACAATTACATTAAATTAACTATTTGCACTATTTCAGTGTATGCATTAATGCACTGCTTGATAAGTACCTAAAGACATGCATGCAGTAACAAGCTATATAAATACTATTTCTATATCAGCGTTTTCTTACTTTAAGTTTAGATTTCAACGCATTAACTAAAGAGGCAAGTTAAGCTACATAATATACTTAATTAATTGTAGAATAATGTATTGTAATAAATCTGTATAAATGCAGCTTTTAGTCAAAAATAGCTAATAATACTTTATAATATGTTCATTAAATATTTATACTGATTTGTAATAATCTGAACTGTATTAGTTGTATGCTATCTGTATGTTGTTTACAGCATCCCAACTGAATAAAAAGTGTATACTACAATGAAAACATTTACTGCTGTGGTATTTGCCTTGGTAGTCTGCACCATCCTTTATAACAGCGATGTTGCGAACTCTCAATTCACAATAAGTAAGCAAATCTTTGGTTTTCTATTGATATATAGATATAAAATTCATTTACAATGTAAACCATAAAATTCTTCTTAAGTAGACTACAATTGAATCAGCAGCTAACTCTAATTTAAGAAACATGCAACTTTAAAATACTTATTGGGATTTTGAAAACATTGTAAAATAACACTAATGTAAATGTGCTAGGCTTTAGAAGATCAGAAGAAGGTGTGTGTCCACCTAGACCTGGATCTTGTAGAAATATTAGAAGTCCTTGTGATCCCGATTTTTTCCAGTGCCGTAAGCTCACAATAAATACCTATTCATTTTTCTAGCCATAGTATATTGCATCAGCTTTTGGCATCATGTCTGGCACCAAACTCAATCATAGTATGTACCTAACGTACTACACTTAATTTTATTACACTTAATTTAGCTTCCGGGCAAACATGTTGCGTGGACAATCGAAATTGCAGTCCTTTTTGTGTTCCCTCTGCCAAACGTTCCGGGTACTTACAAAGCGTTACTTCTGCAACAGGTCCCAATTTCAGTGACTCACAAAGCACTCAATATGCCCCGGGCTACGGTTACGCACAATATGGACCCTATGCAACGGGTTACGGTTACTCGCAAATACTCTACCACATTCTGCCTTCCGATTACTACTACTATAAGTAAATAAATTAAAATAAATACATTGAATTCACCATAGTACGTATAGGATACAGATAGTTTTTCATTTTGTATTATAACAGTATACCAGTGTATTATTTCTCATCTTTTTAACTCGTTATTTTCATTACTCGCTTAGTATTGTTAATACTCTTTGAAATAGAATCACTTTGAATACCAAAATGCTATATTACGCAGCAGTATATATCTGTAGATACATATTGTGTAGAATACATATTATTATATAAAAATAAATACAAACGGTACTCTTTTCGTATCTCTTGAAATAAAATTACTCAAGTCAGTAGCTTTATCATCTTTCTAAAATCAATATATATATTAATCTTACATACTTTTTAATAATTTAAATTACTGATTGTTAAATAACTAGTAGTTCCTGTCAACGTCAACGTAGCGGAATTAAAAATATACCCGAAAATAGTTTGAGAAATTCTCTACGAAATAGTCTTCCAAAAGCAAAATAATAAATGAAATTAACAGATGAATTTAAAACCCAGAAGAAGTTAACAAAAGGGTAAACATAGAGAACATTTGGAGTTTCGATCCATTCCAGGAAATTAACAAGCGGATAAAATATACAGTTGCAAACGAAAAACGTAATGACGATAGCGAAGAGCAGGAATGCTAAAGAGTTTGATTCTTTCTCTCCTGCTAGCATTGATGTCCGTTTGATGTTTGCGTTTCTCATCTACATAAAATCAATTACAATTGCATACACAATTGTTGGCCAAAAACACGGATTATTTTAATCGTAAAATTAAAGCATAACGTTCATAAAATGACATGTAACTGATTTACAAACTATTTTACTCTCCTTTACCGTTTTGTAAATTTCAATGTTGAAACCGAGCAGAGCCAGAAATGGTACAAGAAATATGACAATTGTGTACGACCAAATGGTGTAATATGTTTCATAAATCGGGTTGTATAAAAGTGTTGTATTTCCAGCAACATATGCCATTGTTTCTTCATTATAACTGGTCTTATACTCAAAAAATACTGGAACATTATACAAAATAGAGAAAATTATAACGTTTACTGCCCAAATTTTTGCTCGTCCCGGTGTGCAAATGTGCTTTGCTTTTAAGGGATGACAAACTGCAATATATCTGACGAAAATGCAAATAAATAAACTAAATCAATCTAAAATTTGTATGTACAAACATAATTTCATATAAAATTAATCAATTTTACTAACCTTTCCAGCGTGATGAGTATTGTAAAGTATATTGAACCAGTTTGAGCTGAAGGGAGTCAAAAGTAATACCTTAGATATTCATATTAACTTAAACAAATATACATAATAAGCCGTACCATCTTTTTTATTGACATCATACAGTAACATTACAAATTGGCATTTGAAAATGTACACGTCTATCAAATAAATAATTTACCTGTAAAGCCAATGCCATATGCTATGCAGTTTGCAAAGGGGTCCACCCAAGTCATGTATTCATTAGCAATCTTTAAATGTCTAAAGATTTCAGGCAATCCCCAAACAAATACAGAAGAAATAACCCAAACCAGATCAAATGTTGACAGTCCGATTAACAAAATGTTAATTGAAGATTGATTAATTTTAAGACGACAGAGTATCACAATACTTAACAAGTTACCAATTGTTCCAAAAACTGCTAAAGATATTAGTCCTATACCTTGAACGCCAAATATAACTAAATGTAAATGTGTATGGTTATCTGCATTGTTAGTTAGGTTATAACTAGGAACGGTAAAGTTACTGTGTTTCATTTTTGGCTATAGGTTAGTTATAATGTGTAATACATTTGCCAATTAATTTAGTTGTGTAACACTGTAACAAGTTCCAAAATATATACAGAATAAATCCATAATATTATTATGATAAATGATTTATGTAATATGTAAAAAACAAATTTTAAATTTTAAAAATCAAAATTGCAATGCCAAATACGAGAATTTAACAATTATGCTTTAAATACTAAATTGACATAGTAATTAATGGTCAATTTCTTTATCAATACACCTACAAGAGGTAACAAAAGATTACTGGGCTATATACATTCTTAATTTCATAAATGTTAAATATGAGTAACGAAATACAGAATAAATATACTGGTACTACTTATTGTGAACGCACATGAAATACCATTAAAATTAAAATCGATTTCGCAGTAATGCACACCGTCACTGTGAAAGTGGTGCACCATAGGGAGTTCCTTGTGGTTACGTATTGATGCAATTAAGATCATACAATATATTAATTCTTACGCGTAAGACCTCGGGTGGGCTTCTGCAATCACTTATGCATCAGAAATAGAACACTTCTTAATATCTTTAATTTGAATTTAGGTGTATATGAAATCAATTCAAGTTGAACCATTTAATAAATTAAAAGGGTTAAGGTGTAACTCAGTTTTATAAATTAAATTTATACCTAACTTATTGGAAGGTATATCGTATGGTGCAATGCAATTAATCAAAACGGGATTTCCGCTTCCTTTTAAAAAGTTTGATTGATTTCGGCGAACATCATGACGGGTAATAGTATATCACATGCTTACAAAACTGTTATCAATCACATAAGAATGATTTTGTATACCTTTTACACCAACGTACGTCAGTCACTATATGAAACTTTAGTACATTACATAATATGGCTCATATCCATCTTATAGTTAATACTATATAAATGTAAATATATGTTATAAACTAGACATTGCCTTCCTAAAAGGTTGTTTTTAATAAATATTAATTATATAGAACAAAAGAAGAAATAGACGAACAAAGATCGAAATTAGCAAAAAAATTACATTTCAATATTATGTAGTAATTGACTATAAAATCTTGTAACTATCATAATATTCAATATATTATATTAAATACAATTACCACTTAATATGCATTTATACAATAGCTCCTTGAGGAATAGGTAAGCTAGGCACATTAAATTATAATGAATATTATTAGTGTAAAGAGTTCTATGTTGAAATATTAGGAATAGCATTGTGCGAATAAAATGCCCAGTATCGCGTAACTGCACAGCAAAATTTTTTACGAACAAGTAAACAAAACATTTTTCTATTATGTAACTTACAAATGTATTTTGTGTAACTTCATTCGTTAGCATTTCCTGGTGCCAGGGTTCCTTTTCTCCGCCTAAATGATATTTTAGCTACTATACACATTAACTGTATGTGTGCATGTATAGTTCGTTATATCGCTATTTTTACTATTGTGCCTCTGCTGTACGTATATATTATTAATTAACTATTATATTATTATTATTTAAATGATTAAAAATATGTAAAAGTTATAATATTGTCTAAATTATTTTTTAGTATTTATTATGTTTATCCCCCATTTTCTGATCCCTGGCTAATTTTGATAAATTTTCAACTGCGAATTAACTTTTGAATGAATCACTTGCGCGCACCATAGTTAAGGACAAAAGTTGTTCAAAAATTCGATACCTTTCTGAATTGACTTCCTAAGTTGCGCACTAGTAATGCGTTTTTGAAACGAGGGAGGAAAAAAATTTTGAAATTTACCCCTAGTTTTTTAAAAGCTATTTTTAGGCATTTTGTATTTTTTAAATTACTTTACACATACTAGATCTAACTTTCTGCTACTCTGAAAACATCGAAATGTGAACCAATTATTGACATGTGTTTACTTTAAAAGAAATATTTCTTAGTATTGTTTTCATTTTCCAGAAGCTATGGTTTGAAAAGCTGTCATGGTGGGTCATATGGCGATATATTCCTTGCGTAGAAAATAATAAACCCAAATTTTGATCAATAATAAAAAATTAGATAATAGATAAACCTACACGAGTTATAGTTTTATATAGACAATCGTTAATTCAACGTGTTAATTATTGTTATTGTTATTGTAGTAATGGAATGACTAATTTGCCAACCCCATTCTATACTATAAACTTCGTAATGTGCAGTTGTTGACATGTTTTCTTTGTCGAGAAAGATCACACAACAAAGGCATTATTAATATAATAAATTACCTTGAGGTTCTTGTTTAGAGGTTAAAAGTTCATTTAGTTTAAAATAAATTATACGATATACCTACTATAGTCAAGTAAATGTAAAGAGAAAATAATTAATATATGATCGATATTTATTCATTACTTACTACATAATTTTAGCGGATATGTATTCATCGACTTTAATTATCATTGTGGTTTTATCCCTCTGCACACATATCGCTGTTGCTGTATCTCGTAAGTAAACTCGCATATTCATTTCGTTGCAATATTTTTACTTTTGCGGAAGAAAAATCTGATTTATAAAGTTAATTGTATTTTTCATAAAAGGTCAACATTTCGTTTCAGATTTATATTCTTTTTAGATTAGTGTTTGACTGCAAATCATTTGTTGGCTAAAATTATTAATATTTGTTTTAATTTTCTAAGAATTCATTCATACTATGAAGTTTTCAGCTACTTTATTTGTGTAATTATACTTGTTAACGTGTCTGACGTTAATACAGATTTCAATGCTAAAAATGTTATGTCCAGAGATGATATTATTGCTGCAATTAATCACGACGTCAATCTAACTTGGGTAAGAAACGAACTAATTTTTAAATTTTGTTTTAAAGGGTAAACTATGTATATACGAACTGAACAATTTTCTAACTAAACTGAAACTACATGTAATAAATTAATGACTTTTTCTATTTATTATAATTTTTTGTTTAATAGGTTGACTTTGGATCCCCTGACGGTTGGCATATGCCCATCATTTCCACAGGCGCAGCGAAGATGTTTGGAACTTATTTGGTTGGAAATGCTACCCCGGGCAGCTGGAATAATTTCTGTATTCAGGAGATCTGGAATTACCCTATTGCAATTTATCCGGGTTTTGACGAGACCCAAGTTGCTAAGTGTAAAGTGGACCCTAAAGTCCAAGGATTTTGGATGTGTACATTTTGGTCTGACAAATCTCCCGCAAGAAAATGTAATAATAATGGTTAAATAAATAATAATATAATGGTAACAATGGCTAAATAAATAGTAACAATGGTTAAATAAATGTTTTGAATAAAAAATATTTTAATGCTGAAATTATAAACGTATTGTGCTCATAGGCATGGCCTTCCCTTCCTATGGTGACAACAAGGATTACTTCGTTGTGGTCAGAGTTTGGCAGAATCAGCAGAAAGATTGGATGGTGTACTCCCCTCATACAACCGTTACTGACAAGCAAAAGGAGGCCGCGTTGCACCACATCGAAACTCTAGGTTTCGTTAAAACTGAGTATATCACTGTTGACTATTCTGGCTGTAAACTAAATAAAACTTAAAAATATTACATAGATTTTTCCTCTTGTTTCTTAAACAATTGAAGGAAATTGGAGAACACGATTAATATGAAAGTTAAAAAATAATTGCAATTGAAAATAAATAAAATAGTCACAAAATAGTTCTGGAGCATAATTTTTAGTGAAGCCGTCACAGATGAACAATAAGAAAAATAGCACACATCATAATCTTAGTCATTTAAAATAATGTAAATAATCTACTGTCTTTTATGATTAATAAATGCATATTAAATGGACAGATTTTTTTAAATTATTTATTACTAGTGGTTATAATAATGTTCCATTGTTCCTATTGCAACATTAGCGTTTATTTTATATCTCTTGTACAATAATTCATAACATATTTTTAAGGTTGGTAAAATGAATTCAAATTTTCAATTTATTTCTAAACTAAAGCTTTACAATGTCTCATTCTACTTTAATATTTGTTTCGCTTGTTGCGTTGCTTATTTGCACCGGGTTTGTCTTATCTACTTCTAGTAAGTTTCATGGTATTCGTAGAATACACTAAAAATATTATATTAACACAATATACTTAGTAGCGAATCTTGCTATTATTATTTTTTAACCTTTATATTGTTAGCATTTTTAGCAGCGTACAGTATACTAATGCAAATATTTTATTAATATAAGGTTCCGAAGATGCATTAGATTCAGGATCATATGCGTGTCCACACCGACCTGGAAATTGCATTGGGAAAAGAAACCCGTGTGATTCGAGATTTTTTAATTGTGGTAAGTAGAAGTAGAAGTATTTGCTATTTGTATACCTAGTTTATTGTAATGTTCTCAATCTTCTTACCATGCATGGCTACTAGGTGCTGGTGAAAGATGCTGTGTGAACCATAGCAATTGCAAACCACTTTGTACCAGGCCAAGCCACCCTCCAAAAAATCCACAAGTACCTCCACCTAGAAACTAGATAAAAATAATATTGGTGATGCACTAAATATATTAAGAAGTATACAACACGCTATAAAAATTAATTGAAATATTTAATAAATATCATCACTACATAAATTGAATTTAAAATGTGAACAATTTAATGTAGACATAAACAATAAGATATTATTCATTGAAAACATTTTATTAGCGCTTCAAAGCAATTGGGATTGTTTACAAAACTTTCTTTCGACTATTTATTTACTACTCATTAAAGAAGAATTTAATACATGCTCTTCCGTAAATGAAAGTACAGTACTGGCTATCATTCGTTAGAAACACACTAATTATGAGATATTACCGGTTACAGTCAATAAAGCTTAATTATTAAAACAAAGTATCTAGTATCTAGGCAGTCAAGCAAGTTTAAAAAGGATATGATAAGTTAATTTATTCTAACAACTTAAAAATATAGTCATATCCTAAAAATACTTAACTTTTGTATGGCATCATGAAAATTTATACTTAATTTGACATATTTTTAAGACCTTAAGATATAATTATTACATACAGTGAATGAATGTTGAAGACAAATACAAAAATTAATGATATTGGTGACACAGTCACGCTCTTACTTCTAATCCAGCAACAGTGAAGGTTTATTTGCTAGTTCATTTTATTGCTTAATATTATATGTAATAATGTCACTTATCCAAGTCAGCTAGCTTCTATTTTATTTAAGAATTGCTGGTCCTTTAACGTATGTTTACTTTCAAGGTGCTAAGGGAATACCGCCCACAGCTCCTTCACAATCAGTATCGTACTCATTATCTTCTCCACTAGAAATCTCGGTCTCCAGATTGTCATCGTCGAAATGATAATCTTCTTCATTATCACTTGTACTGGCTAGCGGTGGTAATTTCTTCTCGTCGTCGGCGGATTCTTCAGATTCCGAGTCGGTGTCTAAGTAATCTAAGTTCAGTGCAGCCTCTAACTCTTCTTCCAAGTGTGCCATGTCCGCAAAGTTGCTCAGCAAGATATTATCCACAAACTTTTCTTCTTCCTGTAATCAGAGAAAGAGAAATCGATCAATAATTATACGTAAATCGATGGAGTAACTTAAGAAACATCGTAGCAAAAAGTGTCGAAGGCGCCACTTTGCAAGATTGCAATATTAAAACCAGAATTTTCAATTCAGTGCGCGTTACTGAAAGTTTTTAAAGGCACAATGAGGCTAAAATACATATTTATATTGTAATGGAGGAGCTAAATTAAAAACACATAATATGATAAGTTAAAGTCAACTTACACCGGGCAATTTCATCTGCTTTCGTTCCTCCGCCACTAAAAAGCGTTTATCTTCTTTGCTGAGTGGCAAATCCGGCAGCCACTGCTGAACGTGAATTGGGCAACCTTTCGCTCCCATCAGTTTCATTACCGGGGTATCACATGCATGACCAGTCAAACTTCCACATGTTACGAAAAGTACCTGGTTTTTATCCTGAAAATGAATATGATTCCAAATTAGTTATATAATGTATTTAATTGAAAGTTTTTATAAGGAAAACAATATTTCTGTAACATCTAGTTTAACAATCTAAGAATTTACACAGTACAAATGTTAAAAAACGCTACAAGAATTATGCCAGACAAATGTGCGAAATATCCTTATTATACTTACCTTACAAATGTGGGCTAAACAATACTTTGTCAAAGGGAGCGGCCTTTCCTTGCAAAATTTTACTGCACATTCTTCGGGGAAGACTTCTCCTTTATCATCAGGTTCTTTGGTCAAATTGAAAGCAACAGATCTTTTCTCAGAAGTCGGGATGGACTTCTTGCTTGAGCTGAGAACTGGCTCACTTGGCGGTTTGACTGCAGATTTCTTTGCAGGAGGAAACTTACTTGTCGAGGGGATGGCCTTACTAGTGCTGGCCACGGGCTTGTCCCTTGCTGATTCGACCTTAGCTGCCCTCGCTTTACTTCTACTTGTAACAGGACATTCATCTTCGTGATCTTCTTCCTCAGTATCCCACTGTTCATCAGAACTTTTCTGAGTCCACATTCTTCCAGCCTTTTTACGGTCCATTTTGGCTGTATTCTTCCCAGCCGGTCGTTCGTTTGCCATGAGGTCGTCCTGGAACGATTTTCTCAAGAATCCTTTTCTACCTTTCTGCGATTTTTTTCCTGAAGCTGCCTGTTTGGAACTACATGCAGCGGGCTCATTCATGTCCTCCTCCTCTTCAATGGTAATTATTTCGGACGCTTTCTTGGGAGACTTTTTGCTAGGATGACCCATGGGTTTACCAGCACTGGCTCTTTGGTCCTCACCATGCTTGTTCATTTTAAGTGAGGACTTCATAGGCTTCTCTTCTTCGCCGAAATATACATTTGATTTGGCTGGGGTTGAAAGTCCTTCCGCCTTTAATAGAAAAGTGAGATTTGTTGGGATTTAGATTATTAGAAAACATTTTCATGTATAATATGAAACGACAAATAATAATGTGTTTTGTAAATCTGTGAACATTTAGCACACTCACCTCTTTTTTTTTATACAGCAACAGCCCTAGCGTCCCTGTGGTACAACCCAGCTTAAGTTGGGAGCGCACATTTTGTCGCTCTGTTATCTCATTTACAATAAACTCAGCTGGGAATTTCTCGTTACACGGCAACATGTCAGGATTACTACAATACTTTCCGCCTTTTTGGGGCTTCGCTAATGACTCTGCATGATCCTCCAAAAACTGTTTTCTTCGCAGTTTGAATATTTCTTTGGAAAAGTCCCGTTCCTTTAGGTAACAGGCATTCAAAGCTGACCTTTTTTCGCTGAGCAAGCGAATTACTTCCTCCGGGGTATGGTATCCAGCAGTGCTATATGAATACAATATCAAACATGAGGACTATTAAAGTACAATAGGATGTTAATTACAATGTCATACGGACCAATTGCAAGTTGCAGATTACAGATAAATAGTTCTTTTAATTGTGTTCTAGCATTCCCATCCATACCTTAACATTTCGTGGCCTTCAAGCTCTTCACAGTCACTATTTTCATCCGAATCCGTCTGGTACATCATAAACCGTTCATAGTCTGACATAGTCACATTTTTGTAGTCTTCTGAAAAGGTAACAATTAAACTCAATATCAACTAACTAAGAGTCATATTATACGGAGAACCATTAATTCTTACCGAAATATTCATCCTCTTTGTCTTGGTTGTAGTCTTTGTAGTCTGGCATAGTCTTTGGCAAGTTGTATTTTTGATGGCTCATCAGCAAAATGTCTTTCCTAGCTGCGGCTAAAACAAATATTCACAAATCAGTAAACATAAGCTAATTAAAAAATAGTGCAGACAATAGCCTTCGTAATAATTTAAAAGAAGTCTTCTTTCAAAACTTAAAAATCAGTCATTATTATCACCAGTTTTTGATTTATCTTTGTCATCAAACTTAGGAAGACTATTAAAACAATCTTCGACACTACTCTGACTTCCAGATTCAGCTTTGTCCTTTACAACCGCTTCTGATGAGTTCAGACCGCCAGCAGACGCAGGTTTGTTATGGACACCTGCTTCCTGCGTGTTTTGGGTTGCAATGGTAGGATTTTCCGGGACACCAGTTTCTGATGTATTTTGGGGGACAATGAAATGTTTGTCCGTGACACTAGCTTTATGTTGAATCTGGCCTGAGGTTTCATGGGCGCCTTTAGTTGGGCTTTGCGTCAGATCAATTGTTTTTCGGTTTTCCTGACCGGCTTCAAGCCCCTTCTTCATTGGATTTTGCACAAAGATAGTGTTTTCCACTTGATTAGGATCTGAAGCAGGATTGCATGAAAATTTACTCTTATTCTTCGGGGATTCAGTGGGTTTCTCTTGACTTTTAGTACACTTGCTAGGACAAGTTACTGTGTCGACCGGAGGACCGATGCCACATCCATGGCGGACGATGTCAATCGGATATGTACGTGGAACATGCTGCATGAGCCGGCTTCTCATTTCAGCTAACTCCATCTCATGCGTATCACAGAACCTATTAAAACGAAATAAATATTTTAACGAAAGAAAACATATTTACAACCAATTTACAATTATTATTTAACAGATAGCAATTCGCAAAGACTGAAATGTATCTACGGTTGAGTTTGCTTACTGTGACGATAAAGTTTTACAGGGAAAAGCACATTGGATCTCCTTCCCTTTAGTCTTGTAAATAAAATTACACATTGGAATGTAATTTTTGCTTCCAGGGCTAGGCTTGTCTGGAGTGCTAAATAGATCCATATGCTTTTGACAGTAGAGGTGAGTTGGGCAAACAATCTGGTTTGTACAAACGTAGTCGTCGCGATACTTGCACATAACACGCTCGTCTTCGCTTGTTGCAAGAAAGTGTTTCCGGCGGTCATACCTCCCGGTGACTAAAGTATGTTTCTTAGGAGATCTTGTCAAGTCATTTAAATTTGATAAGGAATTAGCCTTTTCAGGGGATAATATCGGAACGTTAGTGGTCAGTACCGTTGGCATTGGCGTGGCTCTTTGTGGCTCACATGGAGCAGGTCGTGGTACATTTCCTATATCTGTCGGTAGCACCGTTTCTCCAGACTTCACAGGATGATTTGCATTTGCCCGTTTGCTTTTAGGACCACCCCCTGCTGCAGCTCCCTTGCAAGTTGCTTTTGGAACCTCTTTCGGAGCCTTAGACTTGGGAACTCTGGGTTTAGGCGGCTTCTTTTCTTTGGGGACATTATCCTTTTGAGAGGACTGCACAGGCAAAGCGTCAAATGGTGGCAAATTCGTAAACAAACTCTGCTCAGTGATGTTTCCAGGTGGAGATTTACGCTTCTGCTTCTTCCGTGGCTTCGGCATTACAGGACATCTCTCAACAGGTGATGCGAAATCAATGCACATTCCCGAGTCTAATCCAATGGAATTTCCTGGTGTTGGCACATCATCACGAGAATTTCCTGGCGATACCAAAAAACATTTCTCAGGGGTTTTCACAAGTGGGGATTTACACTTATTCTTCTTAGGTGTGAGCAAAGGCATCGGCATCTGAACCGGCATAGGCAAATCAGGACATTCAAAATGCGAAATAAAATCATTAGAATTTCCTGGCCCTGTCAAATAACACTTCTCAATGGACTTGACAAGTGGCGATTTCCGCTTGTGATACTTCGACTTTGGTGGTTGTTTCGGATGACCAATACATCTCTCATCAGTCGACACTAGGGAACTGGACGACACTTTACCACTGGATTTTGATGGCAACACTGAATCAGCTGGTGAAACTACGTTACTGATTGCAGGCGGTACTAAATCAATACATTTACTGACTGGTGACGCCGAATCACTGGATTCCTTGGCTGATGATGATGACTGATGACAGGACTTAGATAGTCTACCGTGGTCCATGTCCATGTCAAATGTCAGATAATGGTTTCTGTGGGGCACGTCAAGTTAAAGCTGTTGAAGCTATCACCTATGACCTAGGACACAAAGAAATTACGGATTCTAATTTAGACCAGGAAACGTTTTTGTTTCATCTCCAGCAGAAATTATGCAACACAATACAGATACAGATATGACAGAAGCAGAATGATTTTGGAATGGACAGGATATAATCACATTGAAAGCATGACTACAATAACAGGCGTATGGCGGCGGCCGAAAACTACCTGTGAACTGCTGATCAGAAATAATCGGATGAAATCCTGAGCTGAAAACTTAGCTGCACAAAATAAAATACTGGATTGGATCTCTGCTTAGCAATGAATATATTATTAAGATAGATGTCAGCGTGTAACAATAATGAGGTCAATCCGTCGATGGGTTACCGACTTAGGTCAATTGAAGCATGCTTCAATTAAAATGTACAATACAAATCGCATATTGTTCAAGTAACAGCAAACCGAGAGCAGGTAATAATATATGATGCAATGCCTAATATCCTAGTACATATTATACACATTGAATTGCGCGCCACTGTAATTCCCATACAATGTAAGACATTGTAAGACACAACATCATCAGCCGGGAAATTTTAATTAATTATCTTCTATATAATAATCATATTGACCGACGACCGTATACTAAAGCCTTTTTTTTAATTCATTTACGTTTAAATTTTGATTTGGTTTGGTTCGTTCATTATAAGGATTCAACATTTTTCTATTATTAAGTAGCGTGTGTGTCCTTTACGCGAAAGACGTGTATGTCTGTCCGTCAATGATTATCAATGATGATACAATAATGATTATCAATTATCATCACAATATAGGGACCACATAAATTAGAAAATTGTAGCATAAGTGCTTTTAACTACTTTAAGTACTTTTACATTTTTATATATTTTGTTTTAAACGGTTCAACCTTTTTGAACTGTGTTTACAGATTATGCAATGATAAACTTTACTTTCTCACAATGCCCCAACGTATTGGGGCAATGTGAGATTTGACCAAAAACGATGATCAATGAGGGTAACAATTAGTAGCAATGATTATCACAATGATTTTCGCTATTGACAAACTCCTTTCGTACAACGTTTACGGCGGTTTATTATTATTAGTATTTTTAGCAGCGTATAGTTTAGTCACTATTAATGCAAATATTTTATAATATAAGGTTCCGAAGATGCATTAGATTCAGACCATACGCGTGTCCATGCCGACCTGAAAATTACATTGGTAAAAGAAACCTGTGGGATGCGAGATTTTTTAACTGTGGTACGTAGAAGTACATATCTGGCGGCATCGCGAGCACCTGCAGGTGTTCGGGATGCCGCCAGATGAAGTACATAGCTGCTATTTGTATAGTTTATAGTATTAGCTGCATAATATCCAGCTCTATGTGTACTGTAGAGAAATACTAAATTAATAAATAAATATTATGTAGAAAAAGTTTGCAGCTTCGAATTATATTTAAAATAAGTATCAATCTCTGCTTTATTGTATTGTTACACAGTCATACATATTTACGGTTGGATTTATTCTAATAAATGTGTCTATTTGGATTTGCATGATAATTAGATTAAACTATTTATCACTAACTTCCCACTAATAAAGTATAAATTATCGACTATGCATGTTAACATGCATACGTATTTACGTATTTACGTATGCGTCAGCAATTACATCACTTAACGCATGCAACCGCCCATGATATATTTATCTCTTCATTCATTCCCGCAGTACGAGGAGAACGATAGTCAACATTTAAATCTCTGCTTGAATTATCTACATTTAAATTCCATCTTAGCCACACATTTAAATATTTTCTTTAACACAAAAAATGGGGAAGCTATTAATTTTCGGATTATTAATTGCTACTGTCGTTCTACTGGTTGACTTAAGCAGCGGCTGCAGGCCATCTAATGTAGATGCACCAGTGTGTGGAACTAATAACGTGACTTACAAGAATGCACATTGGTTACTCTGTGCCGCATCGGAAACATCTGGAAATCCAAGTAAATTAACATATATTTTATTTAATATAAATAATATATTAATATATTTTTTAGTTCCAGGCCTTAAAGTTTGTCATGAAGGACCTTGCGACGGGCACACTCCCTGTACAGAGACACATTAATTATCTAATTGCATTTAATGATATTCTAAATCACTGAAAGACCAGATATGTCAATTGAATAAAAGTATGCAACAAACTTCAATACAATTTTTGCTAAGATTATTACAAAATTGCATTGGGAATTCATATTACGCATGTATATTTGAATTACTCAATTTATAGAGTATAATTTAGACGTATAGGGTAATACAAACAATATAAATTACAATAAGGAAAATTTGAATCATTATATTAATGCATAAATAGCTCATTATTGTCATTATGTTAAACTTGTACAAACAATTTGATTGAAATTGTCGACTCAATGCTTATTATCAAAGATGTGATGATATTAGTATTGCGTCTTTGTTCCAAATTGAATGAATTACGTTTACCTTGTTAATTTTTAAAGTGGAGCAGCTATTGTAAGATAGGCATTGCTAATAATTCAATAATGTTTAACAGTTAAATAACTTATTAAAGAACAAAGAACTTTTCATTGAGTGCTTTAGTGACTACTCTGACTACATCTTTAATTATTTTATTAGTAATAAACTGCAGGATATTGTACAACAAAAAGTATAGTTATAATATAGTCACTCAATATGTATTCATATTATATAATATTTAGTACTTAGATTTTATAAATCTTTTTATCGAAAATATTTTATTAGGAACATAATTATTTAAAACGTATTGACGCAAATCCTTGAGCAATTGTTTATTTTGGTATAAAAGCAGTGACGTTGCCCTTGTCAACTCAGTCAAGGTGGATACAATCTTTACACAATATAAGGTAGGTATATATAGAGAGACATGATTTTCATTACGGAAATGGGGCTGCTAATAAAATAAAATATATTTTTAAATTCACCCTTTTTGCAGATCCCAATAACGGTAGAAATCTTTTAAAACTACCTAAGTGAAATGAAAACACTAATCTGCATTGCCGTATTCAGCGTACTTGCCTGCACCTAAGCAAAAGCCTCACGTAAGTAAAAGTAAAACTATAAATTTTGGCAATTCCATAAAAAATAGTATTTACAAATATAGGAAACTTAAATACGTGTCATTGACAAGTGTTTGGCATTAAAAAGGACCCCACCGTAATGACCGTTACAGAGGAGAGAGAGAAGGAGTGTGCCCGTATCGGCCTGGAAACTGTGTCAACATAAGGAGCCCTTGCGACCCACGATTTTTTAATTGTGGTAAATAAAAATTTCATATTATTTTATATTCTGAAATGAAAACTTACAATATGGTTGCTGGTTGAATAATTCCACTTGGTAATACATATTCTAATATTCACAACTTTCCCCGAGTAGGATGCCTCTTTTTTGAGACGAAAATGTTGGAAAGTTGTAGGCATAATGGAATACTCTTAATGCTAACAAAAAACGTCAATATTCTCATAGAAACTTTGCCAATCATTCCGAACGTCCAAATTTTTGGAGTGGGATGTGGGAAATATCGAAACCATGATTTCCTTACATTTTTCGCTTGTCTACAGGTTCTGGTCAAACATGTTGTGTTGACAATCGCAATTGTCAGGCATTTTGTGTCTGGTCCGGCCCTGGTCTTCCTCCTCAAACGTATTAGCCATCCTCCAGCGTTTACAAACACAGACGTCAATTTGATCCTGAATAATAATATCAGGTACCTTCGCTATTTACTCAAAAAAGATTTTCTGTTGTAGCATTACAGAAACTTTTTAATTTTCTGTACGTTTCTACATAAAATATTTCTAAATCTCCGAATTTTCAATATTGCATGCCATTATTTTATTTTAATTGAATTAAACCCAGCGATATCTCAAATTTTAAACTTAATTTTTCATTACAATGTAAGCAGCTGCAACTATACAACAAGCTTTTACTATTTCAGTAATTTTTGTAGTTGTAAGTTGTCACCGGAAATTATTGTTTTTGCCAGTCCTAGATAAACGGATCTCCATCGTCCAAATTATTATGCAATTCAATAAATATGAATGATTTTCCAACCTACTACTTTCAAATTACTCTACTCTACTCTCGAATTCTATTACTACGATTTAAAAATATGTTTAATGTCTCATTGGTATGTCACACAATACAGATTACGGAAAATAAGCATGCACTGATGAGCAGTAATACTGCAAAGCTTCACAATATAATACACAATCACTAACACAGGTAGCCGCTGGAAATCCATGCAGCTAAATGACATCATATACATGTGAAAACTATTGTTATGTTGATATAATAATAAACTATGGGTTCGATTCTTCACCAATTATATTATTATATGGCAATATATATTATTTATATTCGTACTTTACTTTACTCTTAATAAAATAATATATTATGTAGTGCTTCACATTTTTTGTCTGGAAATAATTATTATTTTAGTGATTGTGTGTTTTAGTGTACTATACAGAAACCTGTTCATATACAGAAGCATTATATAACAGGGTAATATTTTCATAAGGTAGCCGCTGATTTTTTTCTATCCGTTATATAATGGTAATAAATAATGTTACTGCATTAAATGAATAATGGGCTTTTATATAATATGATGGTGGAAATTGACTTTGTGGTGCTTTATGATGTAAACGTTGGATCATCACAATTATTATTAACATTCCTATTTTCGAATTTTGTACTTTTCTCTAATAACATAAATACACACGCTTGTTTAGTGTATGTGTGGAGTAATTGTATGACTTAATTTGCATACCATCGAAGCCGGTTATAATATACTACATAACATGCAATGCGACATAATAAAACAAATACATAACTTGCACTATTTGATTAGATTTTCGAATCAATTTTCAATCATCGAAGGTATAATATTCTATTGTTCTATTCTAAATTGACTATACTAAAATACCGACTACCGACTGTACTTATTCAATTTACAAATTACGCAAACAAATGAAGAAAAACTTATTATTGCTAGTAAACCATAGTGTATTGATTAAGTAAATAATTGAAGAATATAAAGGATATTTCATTTAATTTACTTCTTTATAGTGATTACGTCTTTAATGATGTTATTGTTCCATGCAGTAATAAACTGCGGGTTGTGTAAAGCGAAATGTAAAACTACAAAATAATATAAATTATTAATTCGTACATTCGTTTTAATGATTCGTTTATCTATTAACCTATTCTCAAAGATATTTTATTTGGATCAATAATAACTAAAGTACTATTGACGCAAATCACCCAGCTATTGTTTATTTCGGTATAAAAGCAGTGCAAGCTTTTCTGCTATTTGCAATTGCATATCCCAGTCAAGATAGAAACGTTTTTAAACTATATCGTTAAAATGAAAACTCTGATATGTGCTGCTGTATTCAGTCTACTTGCTTGCAACTATGCAACAGCTATTCGTAAGTAAAATATCATTCGGTAATCCCATAAGAAAAATTGCATTTGGAAAGTTAACAAATATTAATATAATATTTTTGTCTTTACGAAAGGACCCCACCGTAATTACCGTTATGGAGGAGAGAGGAATGGAGTATGTCCATATCGGCCAGGAGATTGTGTCAGCATAATAAACCCTTGCGACAATCTTGATTGTGGTAAATGAAACACTTAACATAACTGTGACTTTCCAAATTGCTAATTCATGAAACATTTTCATTTTTCATTTATCAATAGGTGCTGGCCAAACATGTTGCGTGGACAATAGCAATTGCAAAGCATTTTGTGTTTGGTCTGGTAATCAACAACCCTATCCCCAACACCCTTCGGGTTATAACCAGCCCCCTCAAACGTATAACCAACCTCAGCAACCTCAAATGCCTGCTCAACCCTCTCAAACCTACAACCAACCTCAACAACCCCAAATGCCTCCTCAAACCTACAATCAACCTCAACAACCTCAAATTCCTCCTCAACCCTCACAAACCTATAACCAACCTCAAATGCCTCCTCAAACCTATAACCAACCGCAACAACCCCAAATTCCTCCTCAACCCTCACAAACGTATAACCAACCTAAACAGCATGAAATTCCTCCCCAACCCTCTCAAAACTACAACCAACCACAACAACCTCAAATGCCTCCTCAAACCTACAACCAACCCCAGCAACCTCAAATTCCTCCTCAAC
>JAQFYC010001420.1:0-34650 GCA_034694165.1 Tomocerus mixtus | reverse complement strand
CAAGGGTAATAAATATCCATAATATGTAAATAAGAACCAATTTATGTACGTATGAATAGTAGCGCAAATCAACCCCCCGACTAAAGCATCATCTATAAATAGACTTGTCTGGTTACGATGTTATGACGTCATCACTGTCTGGTCAATCGAAGGGGGTGGGGCTTGCATAAAATGACAACATCTGGCATTTATAAAGATACTGCATTTATCTATACTACTTAAGAGCAGTCTGATGATGAGACAACATAAGAATTTTTAAAGAACAATGTTAGCTGCGACGAAGAGAGACTTGTAAAAGATGGGAATACAATACAGATAGTTAGATATATATAGTATATTCATAAAATGTATACAATTTGTTATTGTTATTCTGCAAATGGGCCAGGTCTTAATCAGGAATTCGAGAGGAGTTTTACCGCACCGCAGTCATTCGTCCATATCATACCTTGCCCTACTGGAATTATTGTAGGTATAGTAAGCATTATATAATATATATAGTCAGAAGTTTAGTTGCATGCTATATGAAAATGTAGTGTGCATGTATAGCTTATATTTGTATTAGTGTTTGGTTGTTGGAATGCGGTATGAAAGAAGAAAAAGTTAACTGACTTGTGCTTTCTCTTACTTTTGCACAGAAGATACAAAGATATTGTTTATTAGTGCGGCTTTTCTTTCAGTTTCTTCTCTTTTCCATATATTTTAGTCTGTTCTAAGAAGGAGGTAGCTCCATACTCCATAACCACGACCACAATAACAAAATGTACAACACAAACACATCTCAACTGCCTACCTTTACACTTACCCACACTCTGTATTCCAAAGCAATGCCAAGTAAGCAGCTACATTTGAAATAAACCAAACGATTTTACAGGGTAGGCTCTTTGTCCTATTGACACTTAGGAACTATTTTCCTTTATTCCCCCAATTGAGCCAGCAAGTCATGATTGTGTGAAAAGTTAAGGATAAAGTTCTCACTGAAATTTGTTTCATATCCTTTGAAAGTTGTATTGGAGACTAGTGAACGTCATTATTGATATTTATGTAAGCTGTAGTTGGTTGGCAGTGTTTAAAGAAGGGATTGCCTGGACCCTGTACAAAGGAAGGAGGAAAGGAGAAATAAAGTAGTAAGAAATAAAGCTGATCTAAATTCAAGTCGCAAATGAAAAGCGGAAATGCAGGGTGACTCAAGGGAGGCCTTCCAGCATTTTATTCGTGTTTTTGGCTACAATATTCTATTCTGTGTCTATCTAATGTATATGCATATAAATATATATGTACTACTCATCTATACTGTATTATAACGGGACGACCTACATGAATTGGTTTGCGTAGGTAGTAGGTAGTAGGTACACAGTCACACACACTTACCTACTTACAATACAAAAAGGAAAATAGTTTTCCTACATAAAGTCAAAACTATTGACTATTTGGAGATCTACACGTTTACGTAAGAGGGAAGGCACCTATGTATGTATATGTTTGTGATGCGTTTGTGTATTTACGTGAAACTAGGACTAGCCCTTCTTTTTCCTCCATATATATTATTTACTATAACAAGAATAAATTCTCCAAGAGCAAAGTGTGTAATAATAATGTCCGCTGTCAGAGTTGAACCAGGAACTACTCATAATAAGTATTATGATGTGAGTCCAATTTCCAATAACAGAGCCCTAGCCGCCTCCTTAATATTTTCTTTCCTTTAATTTACTTCAATATTCGTCGACTTTTCACAAAGATGTCTGTTATTACATTAAATTGTACAAATATTTTCTTATTTTTCCTTTTATCCAGTGAACACAAAGTCACAACGTAAGTACATGTTTGTAAGTATTCACCTAAAGTAGTTGGTATTTTTGTGCTTTAATATTCCACCTCATTTCCCAGAATTCTTGCTACATACATACAGATAATCATACTCATCGTCAGCCACTAGAGCAAAATGCAATTACTCTTACTCAGCAAGTACTCATTCTTATTATTCAAAATATTGTACGAACGAATTAAGTGACACCATTGAAATTCAAAACTGCTTACCTCATTGTCACCAGGGAAATTCAAGGCAACACAAAAATAAATTAAAGTTTCAAACTAACAGTTCCTTCTCTGGAATATATTTTGATAGAAGCAGAAGTCTCCGGTTGGCAAGCTTATTTATTTTGCAGCATGAACAATCGACCTACTTAACAAAAGTGCACTATGTGCTGACAATATTTAAGTATTTTTAATTTCCGAAATATTTACAACAAAATGTTATACAGCATATAACTAAACCCCCTACATATATTTGTAATTACTTATATTTAGGTGAGAACGCATATAAGATTTGGGCTGATCAACGAAACCACTAATTCCCAGAGTAAATTCCCACATAATGTTTAATTTGTATAACAGATATTATTGTGGTTTTCACCGCACTGAACACATTCTGCAATATAAGTGAATGTTGTTCTAATTTACATAATAATATTGTCACTCTATGTACTTCACCACTTTAAATGCAAAAGTTGTTTCTAATTATTTGTACCTAGTCTGAACAAGTGACCTCAAAACTACAAAAGGTATTATAGTTCCTTTAAATGAACACGTACAAATATAATATTATCTTTCCGCAATTTTAATTTTGCACAGCACAAAATAATCTTACTTCTTAAGGTATTTTAGGAAATTGTAGTAGATACAATAAGCCTTAAGATATGTCTACCTAGTTATTATGCTGTATCTGTATGTACTTACTTCTTTATTAAACTTATTGAAAAATTTTACAAAATTAATCTGCTTATATTAAGCATTTACTGGCTTTTCCAGATATGCAGATACTTGTCTACTGTTCTGTAACAGACGTATAACATAACATGCCAGTGTAGCCTACTAGATATCAATCAGTATTTACAACTAATACCAAGGCATTATGTGTACAGTGCAGTGCAGTGGTAGCTTCCAAAAATAAACCTCAGGAATTATTCACCCTCTTGTCACCAGTATTAGTATTTATCATTGCTCTCTTGAAGTAGGCTCCGATATCCGATGTCACAATTTACTAAAAACACTTCAAATACATAATTACATTTTGTCTACAGTTGCCGCAATCATTCATTTTTTTTGTCATAATATTTCAAATAGTCACGTTTTCGGTGTCGAACAAATCAGAATAAAATATTATTTCTTTGACTGTTTTCAAGAACAAAGATAAACTCAGGAACAAAATTCCATTCAAAAAAGTTTACAATTTGCAAAAGCTTTAAATTATATGTGCCTGGTGGATATTCTACACATTTGTTTTTGGCGTTTGCAAATATTTTGAGAAGCATAATTAGATATACGGACCGACTCATCTTTTGCATATCAGTAGCTTTCTTCCTCCTTGGTTTCTAATATATTATATTCCACCCCGGCTCATAATCACTATGATTGTGTATGTACTACATACATATTATAGGCATGTACAGGATGCTGTAAGGCGTGTAAGATGCTTTCGCTTTATAAAATTTGCCTACCTAGATATTACAAAGTAATAGTTATGCACGAATAAGTAATACATGAAAGAATGTTAGAGGAAATAGACGCAAGAACACATACACTTAAATATGGTTTGTCTTTCTTGACTTTTAGCCTTCCATGAAACTAATACACCGAGCCAGTGACTATAATAAGGAATGAAGAAAACCTACTAAAGGAATTGGTTCCCTTCTCCGGCTCCAAAACGGAAGAAGTTGAGGATGAGAATTCCGTTCAGTTTGCATACACTCTACTTTGCGTATATTTCACACGGCTCAGTCAAAGTCAACCCAATTCAACACAAAGAAGGAGCGAGATTCGGATTAGCACATCACATCTTCATCAAATCATCTCATCTCACCACGACAACAACTACCATACTACGTATGCATACATTTACCCTAGCAGAAATTCTAACTGGAGGAAGAAATAAGAAAAGGAAGCGACATTGAAGTTTCCCATTGCATTCTAACTTCAGGAAAGTGAGAAGACAGAATAAAACAATACAACGGAGGAATATAACATGAAGAAGAAGGAAGAGTACGAGTAGCATAGCAATAAGTAATAAACAGAGTCACAAACAAGGGCACATAATGCAATGTAATAGATAGAACTAGTAATAGAACTCTACCGTTTTCTACTCTATCTCTAATGTACAGTTTGAACTAAAGTTAGACTTACTTAGAACTCAACTTTCAAGTGCACCGGTTGTTCCTCCTCCTTTAGTAGTCCAGCAAGCGTATACGTAATACACATACGTAAAAGCATCTCCTCTCCATCTCAACTCAGTCGGACTAAGATCTCCTCATCTTTGCTTACTTCGCGTTACTTTATTTTACTTAGCTTTATAAATACATTTCCTCATTGTCTGCTCTTCCAATGTAATATGTAAGAGACAAAGGTTTTCACACAACGCATATTTTCTAACGCAACTGCATACTAGCTACTATATACACTTTATAATAATGTTATACATACCATGCATACATTCATTCTTAATATGCCAACGAGTACTTATGTATGAATTTAGAATATGCATTTGTATACATATAATAAATACTAGGTGCTATCTATGTACTTGTTTACGTCGCAGCCTTACAGTACCTTCGGGAACTTACATATCTCGCAAACATATTTGCTCCACTTTTGTCACTCCTTTTGTTCGCAACTTAATACTAATCAAAATTAAAATTTGACTGTGATAAACATTTTTGCTAGTATTAGTGGCATTTAGTGCACCAAAGATTTTTCTTTTATGATTTGATTTTATCTACTATATATACTACATACAAAATCATAAATGTATAAGGTGTGGCATATTTAAAAGTATAAAAGGTGCTTAAAACAAAAAGAACAAACTTTTCTGTGTTAAAGCTGTCGATTTCAATTTTTGATCTTTATTAGATTCTGCTTCAAATAAAAAGAGTAAAAAAGAAGGATACATAGGGTTAAAGGTACTGCGTGCCTATACCCTTTATTGTTCTTTTACGTAGAATAAGAGGCGGAAATGAGTCTGGGTCTCATGGTCTATCTTCTACAGCTGAGCTGAGTGAGTCTCCTTCACTGAGAGCAGCTCGGACTATGGATGATGTTAGTAATTCCGGTTAAATGCCTATCTATGTCTACTTATTATGCACTACTATGATTATATTAGACTGCTTAATATTACAGTAGCACCGCATCACTGAGTCCCAACTTCTCTTTCAACTCTCATCCATGACTTCATTACTTTTGTTCCAAGCACAAAACATACATACATTTATACATAGCTAATCAGATTCGTACGCAAAGATTTTCTTCTGAATCTTTTATATTGCGGAATGAATTCAGCTAATTTCCATTCCTGTACACATTTATTCTGAAAAGTCGAGTGTAGTTAGAGCTTATCGTTAGCAAGCTTCTTTCATGAATATATATTTACAATATCACCTTCTATCTAATCATGTACTCTGTCACACTGCTCCTACTAGAAAATGTTATTGTAGGACGTATTCAAATATATTATGTTGCAGGCACACTTATATCCTACATTTTATCTTATATAACAAATACAAAAGTGGGTAGGTAGTAGGTAGTTAATGTTATGGTCCTAGTTCTTCATGCTCTTGACTCATAATTTTACAAGGGACTTTCTCCTGTATTCAAAGATTAATTTATTACAGAGCAAAGCAAAGAAATTTATCACGAAGAGAATTACTACGACGTCTCATTTACAAATGTAGGAAGTAGTACCATAATATGCTTTCATCACCATTTAAAAAAATTAAAACTGCCGTCTACTAAGTAATTTGGTATCATCCTTTGTGAGGAAATATATGTAGGGAGGTCCGTACAGCCCTATTTCTACAAATCATCTTATAATACCTACCTGAACGTGAACCTATTCCAGTAATGTCTAAATTGCATGTCTAACAACATAAACAGTTAAAAAGTTTCATTGTTTAGATGATTTTCGTAATAATATGTACGGAATTTGAAGGGAATCGGGGGTGCCTATTTGTTAAAACAATGAGATGAAGAATTTTTGTTCAAGTTCTTGTTTGATTTTTGTGCATTGTGCAGAATGTGTAGCGTTGTTGTTGTATTTGTTTGTACGTGTGCGTAATATTGGCTGTGAGCCATGAAGAACTGACTACTCATCGCATTCGATCGTATTGCTATCAGCAAGATAGGATGAATGCCTTCACGTCTTTGCCCCGTCCCCAATACAATTCAGCCATTGCTAAGATTGCATTCCATCCTCTGTGCGAATTTAATGATGAGACGCTTGAAAGACAGCTTTACAATCCAGCAGCAGCACTTCTTTACACAATAAGTGGAAATTCATTCGATGAAATTCTAACAATCCCTTCAATTCAAACACAATATATACGCACACATAGCAAACATTCTGAAACAAGAGCAACAATGATCAGCAAGAAGAACAGCAGTCTCACTCAAGACTAAAACTACATTCCTAGCTACTCTTCCACTCATCGTCACTGTTTCTTAACAAGGAAACAAAAAGCAACCTTAATTTAATGGAACATACCGACATGATAATATGTACTCTTACGGGTGGACTGAGGACGGAAAAATAGTAACTTAAACATAAATATTGGATTGGTGTTGTTATTCCATCAGCTATTGCTCTTTGTACCACTTATGTGTATATGTATCATTAATATAGGGAATAAAAGAACACGCAATCCCTATACAGATGTTTTCCTTATTGGAACTTTTTTCATTTTCAGAGATTAATAGATGCTAACGTGTTAAATTGTGGCAGTAAGTGAAAGTTTTACTGAAAGATAGCACTTCCTATGTCAGTATTTATGTGAATAAGGCACTGCACTACATATATTCGGTTTCTATACAATGTTATTACATATTTTTTACTTATGCTTAGTTGCATTGACCAGGGCTTTCGTCAATGTGTAGCAAATTAGATTAATATTCATATACATATATGCTACAATTTAATTGTGGACTGGACGGGGTGTTAAGTACGCCAGTATATGACTCCTGTAGTAAACATAAAATGTGTTGGGATTGGGTCAACCAAATCAAGCACGCAGCTCACAGAAAGGCAGGCTGCTGAAGTGTATTATGTAGTTAGTGCATTAAAGAGAAACAGACAATAATAAAAGAATCCACGTTGAGTTTCGCTTTCCTCTTTGGCTTTCTCCACGAGATGAAATAAAAGTTCGTCTGCTAAAGTCAAGCGTCTTTCCAATCCAATGTTCCAATAATCCACAACCTTAAATCCTTTAGTCCACACGAAGTACCACCACCTCCTTTTTATCTTATCGCTATCACCTTTCATCACTGTGGGCTGTCGGCTGTCTTCTTCCTGAATTCGCATCATTAGAAACAGACTGGGATATTATGTACTTAGGTAGCCATATAGCGCCCTACCATGCACTATAATTCCCCTTTATTGTATTTACTATACTAAGAAATGTATTAAATACAATAAACTTATTTATACGAAACTTCTTATTTCTTCCCCAAAATACCCTATGTGTAGATATGGGCCATCGTTGTGCCTATTGTATATTTATTGCTAGTATAAGTAGTGTCCCACTGACTCGATTTCCAAGGCTAGGAATACTAAGTCGTATTCATGTCACTCTACCAAAGGATTTTCTAGATTTTGCGTCATCTTTCCGATTTTCTCTGCTGAAAAATCGACACTGCAGAGCGGATAGAAGGAGCACATAGGTGCTATGAATTGGATTTTTCTCATTATTTACTCTTTCTCATTATTTTCCAAAAATTTCTGTGTTAAGTGTTATATTAAATAACAGCTAGTAGATATTTCCTTGCTATTTAGAGATGCCAAAAGATTTTTAAATTTCATAATTCTAAAAGCTGAGGGAGGAGATCCACTTTTGAATTTTTATTTTGATCTTAACCTTCAGCTTTCCGAATTCCAATATAAAAATCCCTTCCGACTATTTCTAAGTACAAATATTTACGACTTCGTCGTTGCAGTACGGTAACGCTGTATGTACGAAAATTTCCTCTGTACGTCTCTCCCTGTCCGCTTTCTTCAGGCGTACGATATCTTCCGTGAACCCCGTAATCCTGTTAATCTTGGCTTTAAAATACAGACATATGCGAAAGTTAATTTTTCTATTGTGTAATTAATTCGTTTTTTAAAACCAATATTTCAGTTTCGTTGTTTATAATTTTGGCTCCTCAATCAAATGTCTCTGTATTTTCCTTTTAAGGTTAAAGAATTGTGAATTAGAAAATAAATACTTGGATACAATAGTTAGCTGCTAAATAAATTCTTGTTGACACATACAAGTATATAATCGGCTTAAAATGGACAAACAATTTTGATTATTAATACATAAACTAATGCCTGTTCTAACACTACTTACATAATAATATGTAGCAACAAAACAAACGTAACGATATCTCATCGAACTACATTTGGAAATGTACTATATTTATTAATGATTTCTGCAAACCAAAATTTATCTGTAGTTGCAAATAAATAAAGAGATGGTACAATAATGTGACCATTAAAGTCAGACTTTTAGAAGATAAATACTATGAGTGAGTTCATTTTGTTTGATGTGGGTATTAAATCCCTACCTATTTAATACTACCGACGTCAACATATCTTTGTCAAAAGCATTGCTCTAACTTATTGATCTAAAAGTGCAAATGACAAAATAGCTTCATTCAACTTCAGCTTTCCACAGACAAATATTGTATAAACACAACGATTGAATTGCAAAGTTTCGTGGTAAAGGAGTTCAGGATGAAGTGAAGATGAAAGCAAAAAGTTTACAAATGCTGATCTACTCTTCGAATGTTCTACTATACTCGACTACTTTGTCTGCTAGGTATAATGCATTTACATCAGAAGGATAGAGTTTCCTACCGATATAATAAATATAAGACACGTTGATATCTGCGGATGTACCTAGTTATTTAGAACTACTTGATCAGAAAAGGGTTTGCTTTTCTGAACCCGACCAAAAGGATGGGTAAGAATTTCCTTAGCCTGAACCAAACTATTGGGAATTAGGAAACTCATACTAAATCAATACATTGTAAACGCACTGAAGTAAAACTGTATTAATTATGACTCAATTATCATGACAAGGCACAAAATATCCTTTTGAAAAGAAATTAATAAGTGACCAATTTTTCTGCTGTAAACTATAAAGTATTTCTTCCGGATTATGTTATATTGATACATCGGTAGTAATATCCTTCCTCTAATCGAACATAAACATACAAATACGTAATGGGCATTGTAAAATCGAAAATAATTCGTATGCTAATGTTAAATTAAATGAAAATGTTTTAGTGCAACAACATCTAAAATTCAACATAAATAATGTATTGTGTCGAGTAGCCCACAAGTAATTTACGCTCTGTAATAGTTTATGTTCTTATACTGTTACCCAATTTTTGTGCACAAAGTTGGCACCTATACTTAGTACCTAAGTACCTTTATGCATTTTATTAATAAGCAGTGAACAGACTATCCAGTCCAGACAGGCGATTTTAAATTTCTATAGCTGCTTAGGCATTCAGTCCTTGTAATATTTCAAGATGGGTAGGTAGGTAGTAAATAAGCTATATTTGTATGTGGGTAAACATTTTAATTAACTCATTATGTGGGCTTCATTTGATGTGGTTGTGGTTTGGTAAATATTATTCCCTTGTTTGTATTCAGTGCGGACGAGGAGCGTAATCTAAATACAAAGCGTCTTTGCAGTAGGTAATAAAGGAAAATGAAGAAGAGATGATAAAAGTTTGTCATAATTGAATCGTAAGTATGATCCTGTAGATTAGCAACGATATTGACGATACGTGACTCAGTTTGTCAAGAGGGAAAATGTCTCGCCATTCCTTGTCCTAACTCTGCGGCGTAGGTATGGTATGGCATGGCTTGTATATTAATACTTATGTATGTATGTGGTATCTAGCATAGAAGATGTGATTGTGATCTTTTGGGCTACTTTCTTTGTCGTTGATATATGATACGATATTACTTTATGTAACAAGATGTGATATGTGAATTGTTCTCTGTATTCTTCCGTCTTTTTCCCTGCTCTCTTTCGCCTTTTTTCCTCAATCTCTAGTTCTCAGTCAGCTTCACTTTCACTCCAACTTATCTGACTAAAATGAGACTCCTATCTTTTTGTTGGGAAAAGAAGAGCGACGAGGAGAGTCAGTGAGAATCTCTTTCGTTGTCCTGTCCCGAAGTCCCGACTTCAGTACTCTACTTTTCTGTACTATTGTATGTATGTACCTATGTAGTATATATGCACATCGCCCCTCTTCTGTCTGCATTCTACTATTAAAGAGAGAAAGTAAAAGTAGACAACTTGATTCTACGGAAGGCACACGCAAGTCAAGCCTACTCAACTCAACTCACATCAGGCCCTGAGATAAATAGATGGACAGATAGATGGAACATGGAAAGAAAAAAGGAAAGAACTAATGCGGCAGCAGTGTAGTTTAAACATAATCCAAGCTAAATCCGAGTCAAAGCTAACTCAACTTACTTACCCGACTAGGATTTCGAAATTCTGATTCTAACTTACTAAATGTATTAATAAAATGAATGCGCTTGAATTATGTTATGTAACTAGCAGTCTTCCTAGATGAATTACTTCTATTTTACATTTTACTTTCATATATTTGTTATACTTAACTGTGCGTACTCACTCATAACTTAACTGTATTACCGTTCAAAAGGTACACTACAATATATCATATTATAGAGTTTATAAATCCACCAATTTGTTTCCGTTGTAAGTAAAATACACACTCCTTGCACAATATCTAGCGAAATTAAGTTCATATGGAAATTTTATACAACTTCCTCTTATGTAATAATAATAGAGCTCTGCTACCTTTTTGTCCCAGGATATATAATGTCGCAAAATATGAACTCTAAAATATTTGATATAGTTATTTGCATATTTTACCTCAATTTGTTTAAAAGGGGCACACATTATAAATAGTATGTGTTGTGTGGTAATAATAAATAAAAGGATGCTGCCATAGCGGTGCTTGGATGATGAATAATTAGATCTTTGGACTTGGGAATTTGCAAAAAGTATAGAAATTGGTGTGCTGTCGAATGGGGGTTTTCGCATTCGGATACTGCATGTAGCACTCATTTTTTTCTTTTTATGACTGCTATGCCCAGTTACTAAGGCAGTTTTAGTGTATCGTTAGTGTTAAACTACAGTACTCATTGTATTTGATTTGAGTGGCTATTGAGGAAACTACCACGTTCTCTGATAATATGCGCTTTAGACGGCGGAGGAGAACTAACGATATATTATATAAGCCACTAAAATACAAAAACAGTTTCGCGAATAAGGATGTGTTAAAGTTTGTTGTGTGTTTGGTTGAATGCCTTGCCATGGCTTGTGTAGTGTATGGAGAGAGTGAGAGAAAGCAAAGTGTAAAGAAAAGGAAAATATTATAAGGGAAAGGTGAAAGCGAGTTTGTGGCGGCGGAGAAAGGATAGAGAAGCAGAGCAGACCAGAGCAGGTATCAGGAGAAGGGACAAGATCAGAAAGATGATAAAGAATTCTGGTCAAGTAGAGACATTCTCATAAAGGATGAGGTGAAAACTTAATGGCAATGACTTCGATAAATCTTTTGTGTGGTTTGATTTTTTCTTGCTTTCTTCCCTTGTATGTATGCTTTTTGTTAAGGCTTTCCCTATAAGGATACTTATTACAGTTACAGCTTCTATGTAAGTTGTCTTCCCTGGTCAGGTCTGGTCTGGCCTAACGATGTACTTCTTGTTTGGTTCGTTCAAGTTGTTTCTGGCAGGCAGTGCTATTCTATTTCTCTTTCCTTTGCTTTCTTGGGCTCCCTGGAATGATCGCTTGCTGGGTGGTATTCCATGGCTTGATGTGCTCTGTTGTGTTGTGTGTGGAGGAATGGAAGTGTTTTCGAGAGTGAGACTCACTGAGTGAGCGGACAACAGAGAACAGTCAACTAACACATCACCCCACCAGCCAAATCGGTCATACTTCTTCGGACAACACTGTGAAGCTCAAAGAGAAGAGACAAAACACACATGAAACACAATAGAAGAGCACTGGTCCGGAATGGCCTCCCTGCAATCACATATTTTAAGTTAGAAACAGCTAGAGATGTAAGTACCTAAGTACTTTTTAGTGTAAGAAACGATTGGCCTTAACAAGTATAGAATACTACTCAATGACTTTCTTCCTAAGTTCCCCTAGTCAAGTCCGGCCGGCTTTCCCTCAAACTACCATATTTAAAATCTTCATGATATAATTACGCCCTAATACACACTAGAACGGCTCACCTTTACTGAAAAAGGATGATATTCTACATTAAACATATATTAAGAAACTTTGTGCAATAATTTTAATTTTTAGCTGCAAGAAGAGAGCCAAATTATCGAGCTGAATTAAGTCTCACAGATTTATTATTTGAAATGTATATTTTTTATAGTACATATTTAGAAACTATGCAAAAAAATGTAGGTGATGTTATCGAAGAAATAGCTTGGAGAATTTCTAAGCGATACGATAACTTCAATTGAAACACTTTCTCCATCTTTTTATTTCATTCCAAACAATTTTTATGCATTCTAGCATTGGACTGATGATTTTATCACAAGGTTACATACGAAGTTCCCTAGTTGTACCAGCGTCCAATAGTTAGCTAGCTTTACTTGATATGTATATAGTAAATGTAATGCACTGCACTAGGTAACTTAACTTACCATACCACAGTCTTTGGAGTTTAATCTGTGATAACATCGAGTTAGATGATAATAAACCGCGGTAAATGGTGTAGAAAAGGAGCTTGTATTTATTATAAAATTTTAAAACAAATTGCACTGCTTATCGTTGTAATAATCATGGTGAGCGTGGTGATTAAACTCTCGCAGTCTTATTTTATTCAGGTCTGGGGTAAATGAGATTCACAATTGTATTTGATTTGCCATAAGCTTCCCAACGATACCTCATTTGCCAAATGTTGCAACTGTAGACAGTTGGGAGCGGGTCGTAACTGCGACAGAGTGAGACCGATTGGTCCCGCTTTTTATACAGCTCCGTCATGGAACACTTCTGGGTCATACTGAAGAAAATTTGAAGTCGATATTTCAAGCGGTTTTTGAGCTATGCCACCGGCATACAGACAGACAAACAGATGCATCATTCACATAAAGGAGAATAATAATAGTATATTCCATTTCGTTAGGCGACCCCTGGTTCCCTGATCACCAGAAGCACTGGTGACATAATAGCAGTGTCACTGTCTTACCAGGACCATTGTTGATATTTAGTGTAGTCTGTAGTGCGGAACTATGTACCAGAATTTATAAATAAGAAGCTAATCACCTTTTAGAGGCACCCTCACATTCCCTCATATTGCATGCCAAATATGTCCATTGGACAATGGAGAAATGTCGATTGCAAAATTGCAGAGGAAAAAGTTAAAGCATTTAAATAAAGCACAATATACAATAAATTAAGTATTGTCAAAATCCCTGGAACATCCATTTTTTACATTTTCCTTTAGAAAGGACAATAGACATACGTAATACAGCAAAACACATTATATTCCACAGCGGCCTGTATGACAGCAACTTATAATTAAGACAAGGGTAGATTTTGGCTTTAACTGCACTAATTATTATTATGTGCTTAGATTATACGTATAAACGTATATATTTATAGATTTCAAATTATGACCAGTACTTGTTAATTATTAAACATAGGATATTTGTAGAATGCGCACAGTGAACCCAGTAAATGATAAATCCTACTCATATCACACACCCAAGCAAATTGTCGTACAGCATAGCACTTAGCATAATTCTAATATAATGTTTTAAAACGAAGCCTCAGACAAGGGGGCGCAGTCTTTCTTAAAAACACACCTAACATAACAATGAGGATTTGAGGGATGCAAGCGTCGTGTGTCTTGACTGCAACATCAAAGAAAACTTAGGCTAAGTGACATATGGAAGACGACCCTTTGTACCCTATTCTTTTTCACTTCCTAAATTTCTCAGTTTACATTTGAGATGCGATACAAGTGGAGAGAATGAATGGAGACTGCACAATACCAACTCTCCCCTACTTCAAACTTTGCATTAGATATCAAATAAGGAAACTCTTACAAAGGCCGACCAACCGCATTCTCAATTCTCACCCCAAATCCACTAAAATTTCACCACTTGCTGTTAGGGGGAAGGACGACACGTTTCGACAGCGGATGTATTACTATTACTCCGTGGAGACATGGACAGTACATGACAAAATAACAACTGCCGTTGTAAGGTATGTATATATCTTACCGGTAAAAACACTAATCAAGCATTACCGGTAATATCTAAGCAATAAAAGTAATGTTTTTGGGTTCAAGTGTTTATAAGACAATTTTGTAGCAAATATTGAATTTACCAGTTAGAGGACTCCGAAAAATGTCACCTCCACCCTGTGCTATGATTTAAAATCTTAAAATCCAATTTATTGTAAAATGGCCATTTTCAATAGCACACATTTGATGTGATATTTTTCTGATTCCGCGTTAACTGCTTAATCAAACTGGTAATTTATGTTCTAAAAAATTGTCTTATAAATGTTTTTATCCGAAAACGGTAATTTTGGGAACATTACCCTTATTGTAGACATTACCGGTAATGCCTTATTATCGTGTCTACCGATAACATATATAAGTAGTCAGAGGAGTACAGATGATATACATGTATCAACGATCCGGAAGAGAAACTTATGTAATGAGTTTTTCATAATATTACTATTGCTATTGTTTTACAATAGATTAGAATTAGACGCAGTACCTATAGTGCATACACCTTCTATTTGAATTATATGCCTAGTTCTATGTAGTAGGTACTTGCATACAAATTACCTTTATTAAGGGCAGGCTTCACCCGAACAAATTCGTGAGTAGCTAACTTATGCCTTAATCATATAAACTCATACACAAAATATCATTTCCAGATATCAAGCCTAAGTCAATAGTGGGTAATGAAACAAAGTCTAAATTTTTAATGGAGACGCCTTCAGCGTCCTGCTAGAAGACCAGATTCCTCGATTGTCAAATTAATTTCTAATTGAATACAAAAATTGCAAAGTTTTCCCGCAATAAATTTTTTGTTTTTTTTTCTAAAAAAAATCTTTTCGACAGTTCAAAATTCACAAAATATCAAATCATATCTCCTTCCCTGATATCTAAGCTTAATTTAGATGGCTCATTCATTCGGATTGATCAAATTTTAATTGAGTTCTCCATGATCTGGTAGAGAAGGAAAAATCATGTACTATTTGCTTGTTATGGAAGCTTAAAGGGCAAATTCTGTTTATTATTCTTCTGAATAATAGAAAACTGACTTCAAGAAAAAAATGGAAAAAAATATTTTGAGAGGCGTATCAGCATAAAAGATGGAAAATCTAAACCACAAGAGACTTATTGCTAGTGTTTCAATTAAAATGACATGTCCGTATTTAAAACAATTATATTATTATGCTATTGTCATTTTTCAATGGCAATGTGAATACTGTAACAAAACTGTATTATTTAGACAAACATTTCAAACTGGCCTTTCTATTCTTGCTTTTGATTGCATTAAAATATTCCCTCATTTATTTTGTCATTCGCCACAATTTTTTAAAAAACGTTTGGATATACTAAATATATTTCGATATTATGAATCTGGTTACTTTCACCTAATATGTCCCCTAATTCAGAATCCACCTACCCCAATAAAATAATACAGTGCGATCTACGGTAGGACGACAGAATTGCTAAATCTAGGAAACGCAAACGGTGAGATAGGAGATGAGAAAAGGAATTCTTGAGATTTAGGGCGTTACAGGAAAACTGCCTGAATTGGCGCTCAGTTTTAATATAGTAGTTTCTCTTTTAGATTGTACTGTACATATTGTATAATAGAATAGAAATCAAAAGTAGACTTTGACTTGCAAATTAGATTAGCTCAGCTATTTTTTGACATCCGGAGTTAATTTACACGTTGTTCAAGTAATAAACTATTTTAATTTAAATACTGTATATATCCACAGGCTCCAGGTTTCATATAACTGATTTAATATGTCACCAGCCATTCAAAACTGTTAAATAACGTGTACTGTTGAGCAAGAACTGTCGTAAAATTGCTAACTGAGAAGTCGTACTTTTCTTTTGATGTTCGGGTGAGTCATTAGTTTTAACCCATCTGTTAGGTATTAAGCCACGTAAAACGAGTGACGTAAGCCGACAGGTGATTATTTTCTTGGTTATTTGACCTACATTTTAATTTATACGTCGCCGATACGCCGATACTCTGTTTAATTTACTTTATTTTTAGTGTCCAATTCCGTAATCGATAGAATTCTAGTGGACAGTGGAATTAACCCTTAATACTAATTTATTTTTCAACTTTAAAGTAACTACATGCTACCGAAAATACTTTTACTTTTGGTATATCTTGTATGATTTTTAAAATTAAATAGTAGGTTTTCCATTTTCCTAACAGGTGCTGACTTAAGTGTGCTGATTGAATTTTCTAACTGAGAAGATTTGGTTACACTATTCACAATGAACACTATGGATACTGTTATCAATAAGCTCCGGAACACGGTGTCAACTGTTACCAGCACCGTGTCACAGCTGTCGGTAGTCCTGCCAGGAAATCCAGTAACGAGAGAATTCGAAGTGAATGATTTGATAGCCAGCGGCGGTCCAGGTAAAATCTAATCATTAGGAGATTACCCTGAAATACTAATATTTTATGGTCTTTGTAATTGGTGGAAATAAACACCTTTCTAATAACAATTTAAATGATATTTTTAGGTGGTTTGTGGAAAATTTACTCTGGATATAAAAAGAGTACAAAGCAAGAGGCGGCGATATTCGTGTTTGAAAAGCGACAACTATCTGGATGGTCTAAAAAAGATAGAGAAAATATGATTCTGCTTGTTAAGAAAGGAGTGAATCAATTGACTAGACTTCGTCATCCGAGATTTTTGACTGTGCAACACCCTCTTGAAGACTCGAGGTATATCCCTATCACTACATCTCGATGTTACTATTATCTAAATCAGAATTTTTAATGAATCTGAATGCCTATTGAATGCGGGCTGATGTTTAATGGGACCCCAAAATTGTTACTTTACCCCAAATATTTATTGTTATCTTGCCCTGCCCTAAATATAGTAATTCACCCAAAATATAATAATGCAGCCCACACATTTAAAATCGCCCCTAAAATTTTTAACTTTCTTCAGACTTTTAGTTAAAAATCCTATAAAAATAGTAACGAAACCTCATTATAATGAAAATATCTATAGGTAAAAAGTACACCCTAAGTTTTAATTATAGTACATAAAAACTTTTATGTTCCTTTTAATTTGCTTTTTGATATTCTATTGTAACAGATGTATAATTCTAATAATTTTTCTTTGCTCATGTGTAGGGATACAATGGCATTTGCCACTGAACCAGTTTTTGCAAGCTTGTCCAATGTTTTGGGATACAAGGAAAACTCACCCGAAGTGAATAGGACAGAAATCAAAGATTATAAACTCCACGAAATTGAAATAAAATACGGCTTGCTTCAGATCTGTGATGGTCTCAAATTTTTGCACGAAGATGTTAAGCTGATACATGGAAATGTATGTCCAGACTCCATTATAATCAATCAGCAAGGGGCATGGAAAATTTTCGGACTTGACTTTTGTATTACGATTGCGGCAGGGACTGAAGATGTTAGCAAATCAATTTACAGTGATTATATAATTTTGCAACCTTGCCATGTGTGGATTTTAATTGTATTGTTTAAATGTATAGAGATGCAGTGTTCAACAATACGACCAAGATGTGCACCCTTTGGCCCAACCAAATCTTGATTATTTGGCTCCAGAGTACACAAAAAGTCAATTCTGTTGTACTGCAAGCGACATGTTCTCGATTGGGTGTTTGGCATACACTGCTTTAAATGGAGGTCAACCTTTAGTTGAAACCTGCGATTCATATAATACCCATAGGAAAACTCTCACTATTGTAAGCAGTTTCAAAGAGTACAAATAATTATCACTTATCATGGTATTAATATTGTATATGTTTTTTGAATATTTAATAGTACGATCACAGAATACAAGATCACAAAATGAATTGCATTCCGCAAGAAATGAAAGAATTTGAACGAAGAATACTAAGTTCTAACACGTCTAATCGACCAGACTTTCACGAATTTTCCAAGGTACAGGCTGTAAAACAATAATGATATTTGTTAATTACATGCCATACCTAAATAGATAATCACATTTTCCAACTTTCCTTACAGTTTGAATTTTTCCATGATGAAAGCGTGAAGACACTCAATTATTTAGACTCATTGTTTCAATGGGACAACCTTCAAAAGAGTAAGTTTTATAAAGGACTGTCAGACATATTGCCAAAGCTTCCCCAGAGAGTTCGAGTTCATCGGTAGGAGCCTACAATATAAAAACCTTAATTTATTTTTATCTTACCAAAGAAAAGTAATACTAAAGGTTTAACCGTTTTCAAACAGCGTTGTTCCGTGCTTGGCTCAAGAATTTGTTAATCCAACTATGGTGCCCTTTGTTCTACCTAATGTAATGAAAATTGCTGAATGGTCAACAAATGAAGAATATGTAAAACACATCCTTCCGTATTTGAAAGATGTAATGAAATTGCGAGAACCAGTTCAAGTAAGAACATTGTTTGTTCAAACGCTAAAAGATAGCTGTGTAACTTCTTGATCTAATTTTATATGTCTTGGTTTTGTAGATTTTGTTCATCTTTATGAAGTACATGGAACTTTTACTTCAAAAAACGCCTCCAGAAATAACTAAATCTGATGTTTTGCCTCTTATTTATGGATCACTAGAATCAGATTCGGTCCAAGTCCAAGAACTTTGTTTATCTATTACTCCTAGCTTCGCTGCTTTAATAGACTATCCAGCGATGAAGAATTCCTTACTTCCAAGAATTAGAAAACTATGTATCGGTACACCAAATCTATCTGTACGTGAAATTTTACTATATACTAGTAATGCTATTATTTAACCTAATTATGCAACAGAAGGGGTTCGTTATGTATATGAAATATGGGCACGTGGCTTCTTTATATTTTACGCTTGCTATTTATTTGTAAAATATAAATTATAATACTGACTTTGTATATTCTTCTAATCCTGATATTCTAATGACCTCTTAAAAGGGTAGTATCTGTGTAATAAATTAAATTAAAAAAATAATGCCAGGATACTTCAAAAATGTAGAATTTGTTTAAGTAGGTAAAACGCTTGTCGGCTGTAAACGTTTTCTAACAACTCTTTATCCACTCCTAGGTTCGGGTAAACTGCCTTGTATGTCTGGGGAAAATTTTGGATCATTTGGACAAGTGGATGGTAATGGATTTCGTTCTTCCATTTTTGATGGAAATTCCGTCTCGGGAACCTGCAGTCATAATGGGAATCATAGGTTTGCATATACACATTATTAATTAATTTTTAATTAACATATAAGATTTATTTTAAAATGAAACTGATATTTTCAATAGGCATTTATAGACTGGCTGTCACACATAAGAAACTAGGAGTTACTAAGGAAATAATAGCAACTAAAGTATTGCCATTTATTTTCCCTTTAACAATTGAAAATGGACTGACGACACAACAATTTTCGACTATAATGAACTTTGTTCACGAAATGATAAACACGGTAGAAACAGAGCATAAAGCGAAACTGGAAGAAGTCGGTGCCATTAATAAAGAAAGGGAACAAATGTAAGTATTATTGTTACTTTTGGTATGAAAAAAATTGTTGTAGAGATGTTATTTAATTTTATTATCTTTTGTTTATTATTTTGTTACAAAGCTATATGCATTAGGGTAGTCGTCCTATGTACTTATGCGGCCCAATAGTTCCTATGCCAAGCTGCAATCACTTCTCTAACTTTGGGTCGCATAAGCAACATAATAATATGCAGCACAGTCAAATTGGGTCGCATACAAGACGACTACGTGCATTTGCAGATTTTGTATTTGTAACTTTTGTCCTCGTTTCTTTCTATTTTCCAGGAAAGCAGAACTGAATAATCATTCGGAATTTTCTACAATAAAAAGTCCCAGTGTGGACACAAATATATTTGACGGTCTGTCACTAAACTCCAGTAGTAGTCAGAATATAAATACGAAAGTAAATAATAATTTTAGCCGATCAACGGCAATGATGGATAGCGGGACATCACAACAAAGGTATGATATATGCAACACATATAACATAAACATAAATAGGTGAACCTTTATTAGCAATTTCGACACACCAAGCAAATGTCTGTCTGGTTATATTACAGCCATAAGGTGAACAATATTTTATCCCCTTCAAGCAATAGTCAGCCAATGAACAGCTCTTTTTCCCGGTCACCAAACATACAACCCAAAGATCTCACATCTACGTTGATGGAGGCCAACCTGAAGCAAATGGGTGGGCCAGTGCCCATGGGTATGTCAATGCACACATCTGCTTCGATGCCTTCCATGAACATGGCCGCAATTCGTCCACCCACTGGAGTTTTCAACAACAATCCTCCAGTAAATCAGTCTGCATATATGCCATTTAACGACAGCAAGCCCTATGCTCCTGCAGGCAATCCACGGATGATGTCTGGAACGACGGCTCCTTTTAGCACAACTGCAGGTACAATGAACCCTATTCTTCCAGCAACTAATTATAACTTGAATCCCAATTCAAGGAGTTTCCAACCTCAGCAAGACGTAAAAACATTGACTCAGAGAGATATAGATGACTTTTTGCAGTGACCAGGGTAAAATTGCTTATATATTCCCTTAAATGTAGTGCTTACGCGTCTTTACCGTGCAACATCATAATTCTCATTAATATCTCATATTTTCATTTTCCTTCCAAATACCTTTATTCAATACCTCAAGACATAAATCCTAACCAGTAATAATAAGCACTGCTAAAGACATGTTTTTAATATCAAGTAAACAATACTACCTACTTTAATTATATTTTATTCCAAATCAATAGTAAATTAGTCAAATCTGGTAAATATGGTTACTATGCATATCTCTACATGTATAAATGTTATAGCTAATTGTATCGAATATTTAAGCAATGAATTTGTATTAAGAAATGTGAACAATAATAGTTACCGAAGTATGTACATGTTCAAGAATCTTCAACTAAACTCCAATGTAAAATATTAAAATATATATATGACAGTCTTAAATTGTCCATAACCAAGCTTTGAGCAGTGTAGTTAAAGAATATTTTATTTGTTTTTGTCCATATGCAAGTATCACCAGTCGCGAGTAACCTTGTGCAATGATTTGGTGTTGTGATGTAATACATTTTAAATAGGTGCACAACTATTCACATCCAAGCGTATTTTGATTTCTTTTGTCATTGCGAAACTACGGAACAAGCGAACTTATGTAATCAGTTAGAAATGAAACCCATTTTGTATGTTAAACATTGTAACTTAATTTATAAAAACTTGGTGCTGTATGATAGTAGTAGTAGCAAAGTACAACTACCTGCATTGTGATGTCCGTGAACTGTAATAGTGTAAATGTTGGCGTGTGCCATTTTTATGATGTATAAGCGAATAAATGTGCGGTAGGTTGAAATATACACAAATTCTATCATTCTTGACATTTGGTAATTTTATTAAGGCATAACTTGGTGAGATATTATGGTTGCTTAATTCTGCATATACATTGAATTGAAAATGCAAAATAGAATAGCTTCACACAAAGAAAGGATAACAATTATAATCATCTTTACTTCAAATTTTAAGAAGCCTCCACATTCCATATATAGCATAGCTTACTTATGATAACGACAAACATTGAACATAACATCGGTGAATACTGAGATTACTATTTATTTGGGTAAAGTTTATTCAACTAAATTGGAGTAACAAATCTCACTACGTCCTAGAAGGAAGATCATTTAATGCGGAAAGACGAACTACAAACGGGTAGAACTGTATGTTCCAGAGATTAAAGCAAATATTCGAGAGCTTTTTTAAATTTTAAGACTACAACTACTATTAATGAACATAGGATCAGTCAATCTGAAGATATTGCATATAAGCTGAACGTACATATATTTACTATAGTATCAGAAGAGTCACAGTACAAGTCACTAATAATGATGTCTGGCATCCACAAACCAAAAACATTGCCAAAATTTGCTTACCGAGTTAATTTGTCATTGTAATTCTGCGTTTGATTTGATTTCATCTAACGATTTATAGAGTAGCCTAGAGTTAAGTCTATTTACATGCGTCAACAATCTTCCGTTCAATAATATTTATATATGAACAATAATAAATAGTTTCTTAGCTTAACATGAATTTCTATTAAGTATTATAACTTTGAACTTCAACTACCCAGATATTACTATTTAAACTCATTATTACAAGTACACACCAGAAACATAGTCACATGCATCTGACAAGACAACATGGACATGATAAGTAGACAAGTACGTAGTACATATCCCTATGATGATAAGTATGATATCGTGTTACATTCATAAATTAATATGTGAGTTTTTGGGAAGCTTAGAGCAGAGCTACTACTTAAATACGAATTACAGCTACAAACTAGAGACTAAACACATCTACTAATGACATGAACTTACTATAATAAATAATCTACATACAATTCAAAGCATTTAATTAATTATAATAATTCATACAATTCTTGTACTTATTCGTAGTGGTTTCTCTACAATTACCCTTGAAAAATTCCCATGGGGTATTCACGCAATCTGCGGCGGTTTGGTATACTTAATTACCTTCCATCATTCCTTTTATACAAGAAATTCAGAAAGAACAATTTATAATGGCAAATACTGAAACTTAAAAATATAAACTAACTACTATTTACGACAAAGGGTGGTATAGTTGAAAATGTTAAATTAGAACGAGCTGCCTGCACTAATATAATATTAACAACAGCTCGGTCGGTATATAATTAGCAAATTAATGCTAATGCTTCAACAATAAATATTATTCCGGACTTAAAGGGTTACAATAGATATGTAATACGATACGAATTCGGTTAATCCACGATTGATATTTTACATTTCGCTCGAAAATACTATAGGTATGTATATTTACGGCTTTGCATAGCAGTAAAAGACTTTCAAACTTTGCATTTACTGTTCCTTATCTGCATCTTTCGTATTGTAAACAATATGTCACTAGAGTTATTTTCCATAACCTATTAAATATTTTTCATTTGACATCCTAGCTAAATACACTTTAATATTAATTGTAAGTGTAGGTAATAATAAAGTTAATTTTTAAGTCTGGCTGGATTACATTATGTATTTAACTTAGAATGTAAGTAACTATATTAAAATGATATTCGTAATTGTGGTCAAGATCCTGTCTTAGACCCAAACGCCGTGAGGATTCTTACTAGTCGGCGCAGCATTTTCAAGCTGCCGCGGAGAGCCTATCATTCTTCTTGTGCTCCCGGATCGATGATGAGTAGCACCATCGATGACTTCGTCAGGTGGGTGAATAGTTAGACTTTGAAGATTAGCTTCTTTCATTGCAGCTACAAGCCGCTCCATTTGTTTCTTTTTTTCGCTCAAATTGGATTCCAATGAGTGAACTTCTTTTTCCAGAGATCCTGACAAATCAGACACTGCATCCGTTTCTCTTCGTGCAATATCCAATTCCTTTTTTAGGCGTTCAATTTCTGCCAACGTGTTGGCTTCCCTTTGTACCCATTCTTCTTGTCGCTGGTTTACTTGCATCTGATTGCTATGCAATTCGTCCATCAGCAGTCTAAATAATTAAAGATTACAAATTATATTACGCCAATAAATCATCAAATATATATCACCCACAATTTTCAAGGTACAACGCAGCTTCTGCAAAACACACCATCTCAGTTATATTTATGCATTCATTATTCACACAACCTATGTTATAGGAAAACTAATATTTTGCTGATTTCGCTCTAGATTTTGATCCTTGTAAAATAATATTATTATTCCCCGTAGATACCGACTAAGTAAGGCGCACATTACATGCCATGACATAACTCCAATTTTATTACCGTTATATCATACGGAAAGCTAGACATAAAACTTTTCATTGCTTTAGATTTGCATTACAGTCAGCAGCAAGCACCCACACAATGGTACAAGAAATATAATGACAAAAACTAAACCACGAAAAAGAGAAACAGGTTCGGTAGGTTGTTTTGATGTTACCACTATCTATAACACTTACCTACTACTATACATATTATGAGCTCAGTTATACGACGTAACTATACTTCCAACCATTATAGCATCATATAATGTAGGTACCTAATTGTATAGTAATGCAATCTTGTGATTTATCCTAATACTGTCTACTGTCGAATAAAAAAACAAACAAAACCACTGAGGTAAGCTTAGAGTACAAAAAATACTTAATACCTACAGTATGTAACTCAAGTGTCTTCATTCTGCTAATAGTCTAATCTAAAACTAAAAAGTTCCCATATTTTTTATGCCCTCCACTTATACAAGTTACATTTCTTATTGAATGCGCAGTAAATATTTATTGTATGGAGTATGGATGGAGATCGTAGTTATCCTTAACAACTTGAATATCACCTCACGCCATTATTGCTGAATATTCACTAAATCTTAATATCTACTTTAAACAACGCATTGCATTATTGCATATAATATGCCATAAACCTTGTAGCCCGTTAGAAGAATCAATTAAAAATCACACAACTGTCAGATTGGTGAAGATTAGAGCCATAAATGGTCCCTAGCAGGCGAATCACTCATGAACAATCAGATGTTTCCATAAGCGAAGGTACCATAATATTAACATTGTAAAAAACTGTCTCTATCCTAAACTAACGATAAGCCACAGAAGGTAAACAAAACAAACAGTAAATTAATGCACTTGCACTATGCTCACAAATTTCAAATTATACGTTTTAAGTACTTATTTATAATGTGCTGCGTCGTGTACACAATTATAATGCTTTACATTTTGCATTATTGCTGAGCATTTCCTATCTAGATCTACTGTGTGTAAAGTTTAAAGCACAATTTAAACATAAAGGGGTGTATGATAAAATATGTGGGTTTCTCATCGCCATAGCATAGCCATGTAACAAGATAACAGGTACGTACATTACATGGTACATACTAGCGACCAGAAAAAATAAAAAAACTATAGCCTAGAGCACTGAATGAGTGATAAAACTATAACAACTACTAACAAAAGCAGTTTACTTACGCTGTACACTTGTCAACTGTTAATTGCGATATACATAAATGGGGTAAGTAATAAATACAGAAAGTTCAATTTTTGGATTACATGTTCGAATACCTTATCCGATTCTTGCACTGGAGAAGCTCATTCTCACATTTTGTGAGTTCGGTACGAAGGCCGCCCAATTCAGTTTTAAGTACTTCAGACTCTTGCTTAACAAATTCGTTCTCTTCTTCTAAATGGGCTAGCGATAAGACTTGACTTTCATGCTGTGCACTGACAAGCTCCAAACGGCCTATTTCTTTTGTGATGAATTCCATATGTCGTTGCTGCTCTCGGGCTTTCCCTTCCCAAAACATAATCTCTGCATCGTACTACAAACATAATCAAAGTCATATATTAATGATATCTGGAGGAGTATATCATTTTATTGCGAAAAGAGTTAGGCACATGCAACATTGTTTGAATTAGTACATTTAAGTTAGACTCCAGGGAAATCATACAACTGGATTTAAAAATTATGTACGGACATCGAGAAAAGAAAGCTTAAAATAATAATTAAAAATGTTCATCGAAAAATGTATGTATATTATGTAGTGTGTATTAGTAATTGGTGACTTCTTACTAACTCATTCAAAGCTCAAACACCACTTTTAAATGAAAAACTGGTAATTAACCGAAAAAAAGTTAAGTCGATTTTACAAAGGAAAACTTTAATTTAGTGAATTGACACGCGCTGTTATGGCAGCAACACATCCATAAAAATGATGGTAATATACAGATGGGTTCACTCATAGTAAATACGAAGCTTGAGCCATGAGCAATGCATTAATTTAACAATGCATACATATATAACAATATGCATGAGGGAACAACAACATATAAATCACAAAATTAAGCAATTGCATAAAAACGAATTTTTTAAACATACTTGTGTTAGCTCAGCTTGCTGTGACGTTAGTTTCTCCCGTTGTATATTAATGAGTCGAACCAAATCTTTGTGTTGCGGATTCGAGTTGGAAATTGGCGACTGCTTTGGGATAGAGCCATTTTGGTTAGACGAGGGAATATCACCATTGGTAAGCAAGTGGTCCTGTTAATAAATTCAAATACAATTAGGGAAACAGTAACAGTACAAAATAACAACATGAACAAGAAATACATAGAAAAGCATTCATTATATTATCTTAGCACTAACAAAGTTAACCGTTTAAAATCGAACTGATGTGACGCCACAACAATCTACTACATAAGTAAATATCAACAACATCACTATAAAAATAATGATACATATACTCTCATTAAAACCGTATCCTTTTAAGCGAAGAAACAAAACTACCGAAATATTATACTCTAATAACATAAAAGACTAAATTAAAACTTCGGAAGATTATATAATACGAATAACACTAATAATGTGTGTACTTCCTTTGCACTCATTAGTGGACTTACGATGATAACGACGATTTATTTATTTTTCTTAAGGTTTGCTAACAGTGTAAAGTGTTGCAGTAAAATTAGCTCAGAGTTATATATTAAATTGATAAACATCTCCATATCCAAGTTGGTTTGCCTATTTATTGCCTATTTATCTGCGTAAATAAAACGCGTGACCTACTAATAGATAAATTCATATAGGATACCGCTGATGACCACAATTAAATTAAATAAGTGAAGATAGTGAAGAAGTGAACAAACTCTACATTATAGATATATGATGCACCCACGTTCATCATAATTAGTGAATGCTCTTAGATTAAATAAGTTATGAACTCGTCACTTAGGTTTCATTTCTTGAAACAATACTCACAACTATTAAAATGTTGAACAATGCTATGTACTTATTGTTCGCTATTTCTCATGCCCTCATTCCTATTACCTACACATTTCAAATGAGACATGTTGACTGAAAACTATTGAGAATATAGTATGGGAATATGAGAGTTCAGCTATAGTCGTACTACTATTATGAAAATGCAGGGACTTTCACAATTAATGTTTTTATGGCATTAGATCAGGAAGACATTGACGTGCTTAGGCATTTACTACTATTGTTCAATTCAATAAATTAAAATAAGTACATGCAATGTAGAATTATTTGTGCAGTAAATAGATTGAAACATTACTGCAATTAACTTTAAATGTCGTTTTGATTTATATTTTCAAGCTTTCATTAGCTTTGCATTATTTGCTTTTTATTTAATGTATTTATATTTATATTAAAAGGAGTAGGTATAAAAACCGGAAATAAATGTCAGAATAATAAAAATGTGCCTTCTTACCTTATTTTTCCAAGATGTGTAGCTATCAGACTTATCACTAGGGCTATTGAAAAATGACTCCTGGGTGTGAGGTGGAAGTCTAGGAGAGTCCTTAGAATTCGAAGCACTATTACTACTATTACTACCAGTACTATGATTATCTTGAGAGATACTATTAGTGCTAATCAAATTACTACTGCTATTAGTATTGTTGAACGTTGCATGGTTCCCACTCCCCAAAACACTGGGACTTCCTTGTACACTAGAACTAGCACTGCCATTGTTCCCAGGATGTTGCTGCATCAAAACAGGAGAGTTATTATTACCCAGCCTTTGTTGTAAATGATTAGGGTGATGGTTTAGATTGGGTGGTGGCGGCTCTCTATAAGGAGGCAAAGGTCCTTTCGAGCTCAAACCACCAACAGGACTATTATTATGCGGGTTCGGCGGCTCTCGATACGGAGGAGGGCTGCTTAAATTAAAGTCTTTAAGTTTTGCGGAGGAGCTGTCTTTATTTCCTTGAATCAACGGAGCTGACATTGTCATTCCACCACTTATCACTTTCCCATTGGGATTTCCACTGAATTCACTCAAACTTGGGGAACTGCTGGTTGGCGACGAACTATTGTGCATCATCATATTTGACTGATGATGATTATTTATGTCAGTGCCACGTTGAGGAATCCCTCTGACTACACCGACCACATTATTGGGATCTTTCCGTTTGTTGTTCCCACCAATGTCTGAAAGCGAGTGGTTATTTCGACTCTCGTTTGAACTAAATAATGGGGCTGACGAAGATGGAGCCCGTTTGCTTGCAGGACCATTTGTCTGAATTGGCGGAGGATTGCTATTTCCATGGCCCAGGCTGTTTGGAGAATTCGAATAAGAATTCGGATGATTCGCTTTTCCAGAGAAGGGAGATGGGGAATGAGATGAATCATTTTGACTGAAGCCATCGGAAAGAACTGGGGCTGCTTTGGCTGGACCCAATTTCGCTCCTCCAGAGTCGAGAGGAGACCATTGAAGAATGAACTGCACGTCGTTCGAATGCTCTCCCCATTTAAGCAAGACCTAGAAAAATGAAATATTGAATGTAGGTTGTAGGATCACTTTGCAAGCCAACAAAAATCTGTTTTGCTGGTAAGTGTGGCATTGGCCCTTTTATAAGAATATTATATCAAAACTGGGGTAGGAGTAGGAAAACTACTACATAAATGAATTTATTTCGTTTTTCTGCAGCAGATAGCCCACAGTGTTTACATAAATATATTACACTCACTAGTGCGAAGGACTGAGAATGACTGACGATTCTTTTTATTTCCAGAATGAAAAGTTAAGCATAGGCTTACCATGACATTTACTATTTAAGCGTAAAACAAATAACTACGCAAAAACGATGTATCTAATTGTAAGTCAGTCAGTAAGTCACTGAAATGCAAAGATCCAGCACCAGACCACATACATGCCAAATATATTTAGCCATATGGATATGTCCTCTTCTCTATACGTTATACATGAGGAATACATACACTTTTAAACTATCTGAATCTAGTCTAGGATAAGCAGAGAGATGTTAATTTCCTGTCAGTTTCTTTCAGTCAGTTCACGACAAGTGCAGTGGCATACACTTTGTTACATCCGCTTATCTCTTGCATACATACACACTATAATCTAAAAATGTTATACTGAAGTATGATATATTATTATTAGAATTGGACTGAATTTAGTACCTTGAGCGGTTGTTCGTTCGGTGCCAAAAGACGCTCACTATTCCTCCATCTTTCAATGAGTGTGAATCGTCCCGTTTTCCCAGTTGCATGTGCCAAAGCGTACACGACATCCTGTCACAAGTTTAGAAAGAAACATTACATTTCATTTATTAATAAAATTAATACTTATTGTTAGTAAAATAATGTAACCTCCATCATTTACATTTACATTACGCTCAATTTTAAATCGTGGAAACCTTTCAACATTGCAAATGACATGACCGATACAATGGCGACATGAACTATTGTGTCATCTCATTTCTCAAAGTAATGCGTGCCTACGTTCATTAACAGTACATAGTACATATAGTTGTATGCATTTTAAACCTAAAAAGATACACACTCCAATTCACAAGCAAAAGTATATTAATTATATTGTATTTCAGTGAAATAGATCTAGTTTATGTTTCATAGAGTCAGCAATTTATAGAATATTTCGTAACAATGCACAAAGTGATGATGAGTTTATAACGCTAGGCAAATATGTATAAAGCAGAATTTCAAGCTTGAAACACTGTGTATGTAGCTACACAACAGTTTTCACTATTCCGTTTTAAATTACTCATTGTCAAGTGTAAAAGGGTGACGCAGTGTAACCAAACCAAGAATCTCTACCAACTGTTTATTTTAGTATCAAATATCTAAACTGCGGCGAGGATGACGTTAGTAATCTCAAAGCAAACTGACGACGATGCTAAATCCAAATGTAGTCTAGCTCTGGTATTACTCTGTATTGCACACCTCCCTCTTTACGCGTCAGTTTTCTTCCAAAACCATTCCGACAGTGAGATAAATAAACAAGCTAAATAAAAAGGCTATTGATATTATCTGCATTCTGCATTGATCACAAAAATCCTGTAGTTTATTTATTAACAAGAAATAAACACCATTTGTAATACTTCTCGTCAGTAAATTAAACAATAAACACTTCCACTAGAATACATAACATGAATTGTTGAAGATAGCCTCTCTACATATTCTAAACTTTGTAATCTAAAACTCGTATATTTTTTCCAATAAGTCACGTTAATCTTAAGTAGTAGATAGCCTAAATTAAACTTATACAATATGTTTACGGTTCAATCGCAAATACCTATACCCATTTACCGAATCACTCCCTACATACTTTTTTGAGATAGTGATAACAAAAATTTAACTGGAGAACGTACTCTGACAACACTCATCCAGAATAAATTCTTAAGTCTACCGATAATTAGAACTTACTTCATGCAATGCAAATCAAATGAACAACTACAAAATTCAGAGCTTTTAACATAATGTATCCGTCTTGTGGTGTTGGCATTTTGTAGCTAATGAAAACGAACATATAGAATTAATAGAACAGTTACCTGTTTTTCTACAAAATTGATCGAACCCTGAAATTCATTCTTTAAATGAACATCATTAACGTACAGATACTATAATTTTATTTATAATCAATGGCATTGCAGAAAAATGTTAAAAATTGTTACGTAAATAAGTACGTTACCCGTAAATTTTGACGAAAACTGATACAAACAATTATTTACATAGTACGTCTTTTTATCATCTTTTTGTTGAGTCAGATTTACATGGGCTACCTACACAACTCTGAATGCACCTGCTCATTCTGCAGTGACATTGATACTTGAAGAACACTGATACGCTGACTTGTTTTGTAGGAAGCACTGACTTCAGGATATTTATACAACTCCATTCCATAGTACTATTCTGCTACGTACGTGCAACCACTGGACATTTGCAAAAATGACCGTTTAATAATAATAGTTTACTGTTTAATTGGCACTGTGACTGTCAAGTACTATTTAAGAACTGCTGCACCTACTATAATATAGGAATAGTAGTACATGAATTGTACAATACAATAGGAAACACAACCAGTACATATTATATATGCATGACGCTAAACAATTTGATATTTTTCATCAACTGTGACTAAACTTTTCTAAATTAGATTCTGTAAGGAGTAATATGCCACCCTATAGTGGAGATATGATTAAGTTTTCTATTAATAGTTGACTGAGCACAAGGAAGAACTTTATGGGTTCACTGCATTTTAAGATGTCATTAGAGAAGAAAATCATAAAGGCTGATTGTGAGAGGCAAAACGTGTTAAGTCAGCCTTCAATGATAAATTATTTATTAGTGACAGCCGTGAACTGTTCATAATTCCCCAATAGACTTACTTAGCGTACAAAGACACTAATAATGCTACGGGAATTTATTCAATTTATATCATTAAATGATTTTCCTTTATACTAGTAATAATATGAGTTTTATTTTTCACTGTACCTCTGTATTCAAATTGTGCAGAAACAACGACGCTAGAGCTAACTAGAAGTAAATAAGTATGACGTGTTTAGCAAATTATTCTTGTACAAAAAATAAGTTTTAGGAAAATGATATATAAATAAGAAATATTTGCAAACAAACACATTAACGGTCGTATTGTTGCGAAGATTGAGAAGTACACAAGCATTATGTTAAATCATCATCCAAGTCAACGCAGAGATAAATTCGTTTGACAACAATAATGCATTCAAATTTTTCTGTACTGTGAAATCCAGGCATATAAAATATGATTTGTGTTTTACTTATTTGTCATGTTTGCAATTTAACTTTAATGTGTAAACGTAAACTATTGCCATTCCCTATAGCATTATAATTTTCGGCGTCGCGTCCAACATTTTTTCTTAGCAAACTGACTAGTGAATCAAATTGACATAGGTAGTAGTTACATTTCTCAATTGGAAGAGACAAGCAAGTGCTAAAGTACCAAAAGAAAAGAGATATAATTTTGCTCTTGACTGGTACTTGGCATTGAACCATGGCATTCTGCATTCCTTATATTGTTATACCTGACAGCACTGACAAAGCACTAAAATTTCGCCTGTGGAAAAATTGTTGGAAAAAAGTTTAAATAAAAGTATTTAGCTAAATATTTCAGCTTAACTTTATTTACAAACCATAATGTAACCACACATTTTCTAATACCCATTGTGACCATTTACTTTTCTATTCTAAATGCCTAGCAAACATAATTACAATACTTATCTAACAAATACTACGCCCATATAAATTAAAAAAACTATACTGGTTGGCTGTGGCACGTATTATGTACATACTACATACATGACTCAAACAGGCACGTGGCTCGTTGCTAAACGCTATATATTTCATTTACTACTTTACTAGTAATTATGCTACTTAGTGGGTTAAACTGTGTTAATCCATTGTGGGATTTTAAATTATAAGTATTGCAAAATATTAAATACTACATGTTACCTGCAATGGATCAATGTAAAATGTAATGTTTATTCCTTATCTCTCTACGGCAATATAGCAATGTTGCTTTTCGTTTTCACTACTTCCTATAAAGGTAGTGTCTTTTCCTTTCATTCGATAAGACATTTGGCGACGTATATATTGTGCATAATAACTCGCGAATGCATTAAGTATTATATTAAAATCATATATGCTAGAATGTTACATACGCCTTACATGGAGTTGTCTCCTTGATCTTTTAAACATACATAACAAGGAACAACAACTACTATCTACAAAGTTTAGCTAAAGAAGGCTATATTTCTTGCTTCTAAATGTAAAACTAAATATTAGTATACTAACAATAGGTAAATGTAACACCAAATTAGGAATGTCCAACTTTTAAAAGTGTATTATGGGTTTCCTAGAGCACGAATGCTACAATTTTTGGCCAACATTATCAGCGCTCAGCAGCATTTTGCGTTGTTGTCATTTACTTGTGTTTCTTAAGTATGAAGTATGACACTTCAATTTTAACACTTCTGCACAATAATAACCACTCTTATGTGTAGCAGAAGCAGAGCTATAGGTAAGAATTGAATACATTCACTACGTTTGTAATTCACACACCAGAATAAGTATTTTGCACAACATGTGAAATTAAATAAAATAACTTTATTAAAACTAACAGCTAGCAAAATTATTATTATTAAGTAACGAATTAACTCCACACATAAATATATATTGGATATGATTTAATGAGGAAGTAGAAAAAATTAATCGGTCAGTAGATTTATTAAACGCGTAGAAAGAGTGAATTTGTCAGTACGAAATTGAAATCGAAGCCGTAACTAACTATAATATACAAACAGAAATAAGTAGAAGTGATTGGATTGAATGGAATCTGTTTGCAACTAGTAACTTGTAAGTAAGTAAATGGAAGTGATTAAAGCATATAATATTACTTTGTAACTACCTAGATACATAATCTAGGTTTACCGACAAGTCTTTCATTAATACAGATAGTGAGTCATAGATTTCTTTCAATTGCCATAAATGTTGCTGACATTTTATATCGGCAAATGGTGTATTACAATAAAATATTTTGCTTTAGCTTACAGTGTGAATTAATTAAGAAGCTGATATCATTTGCGTATTTTATTTAGAAATCCTTAAGGAAATTGTGGGCTTAATTTTTGATAAAATAGCAGTTTGCCTAGATATCTGACATATTTTTCTGACAAATTGATTATTTTCATTTCCACCTTTGTGTGATTTTGATAATGCAATTAGAAAGTCATGTCTACGAAGTACAATGTGCAAAGAGGCTCTTACAAATGCAATTAGAAGAGGTTCTTCTTTTCAGTTTCCTTACAGCATGAATAGTATTTAAATGAACAAGGGTGTCCTCTGCAACTCTCCATAATACTAATTATATCCTATATCTATATTCCTATATATACATACACACACTCGTTCCCTCTCCTAAGAAATTCCACTTCTGATGGTATATGATAAACACCTATTTTCTACAGACATGCACTTTCCCACAACAATAACGTTACATAGTTACCACACATTCACTACTAACTAACAAAGCGTATACACATGTATTTTTACCTAAAGAACCTACCACTTTGTATAAGTACATCGACTTCGATCACACAATACCTCGCAGGGTAATACATTACATTGCATTGCGTTGCAGTAGTGTAGCGACAATACTGAATAAACATGAACAGAGCAACATGATATGCTGATAAGAGTTCACGCAAATACTTCACTAGGAATTCAGTAAATTGGTTTGCATGTAGTAGTATTTACTGTAGAGAGCAGAGATACCCGAGAGACTTTTAAAGATAAAAATAAATACATTGTAAATATAGGAGACAAAGATTGTACTTGAGCTAGCTAGCATTCGAAGCTTACTGTACTCTGTCTGCATTTCATTTCACTTCTCAGATATTCTGAGTTATAACATAAGAACATCAGTTCACATTTCATGTATACAAGTACAGTTGCTCCTGCTATTAGTTTGCAACAGACTTACAATCTCACCCTATGCCAGTCTACA